>JBBPBX010005310.1:0-52123 GCA_038048925.1 Garcialebias charrua
CTATATATATCTATATATATATATATATATATATCTATATATATCTATATATATATATATATATATATATATATATATTTTTTTTTTTTACAGTGATACATTCTTTTTTGGCCACCTCTGCAGGCAAGATACCTGAAAGTCACACAAAACAGCTCCACTTCTGTCCAAAAGTAGGGAAAGATTCTGAGACATATGTGCAGTTTTTTGAGGCCTTACAAAAAAACTTTCCAAGAAGTGCTGCTTTGATGTCCAGGGCACCGTATCACAGAGAGTTTGTCCCCAAGTCTGTCTCCTCATTACCAAAGTCTCTCTTAATGTACCGAACACCAGAGACTTTGCAGCTATCTCCAGCACAACTCCAGGCAGCGTGCAGGGACTTCAGTTTTGAGGAACTCAGTGTATCCCAGGTACAAACTGTAGAGGAGGAGACCAGGGCCCAGAGTTCATCTACCATCTGGTACAGCCAAAGAGCAGGAAGGATAACAGCCTCAAAACTTAAACAAGTTTTACAAAGCAGTCAAGAAAGACCATCCAAGGCTTTGATCAAGTCTATATGCTACCCAGAAACACAAAAGCTTTCTACAGCAGCAACAAGGTATGCATTAGGGAAAGGTAAGGTAGGAGCAACATTTGCACTCATTGGTATTTGAGGGGAGTTTTATTTTAGGCAGGGGTCTATTTAAACTCAAATAAGTACATGTTATGCACCAGAAATAAATTTAAGTTTGTTAAATACAGTTTGCTCTTATTCCAGATATGGCTGTAAATTTGAAGCAACAGCCCGAAAACAGTATGAACAACTCCAGTGTACGGACCATGAGGGGTTTTCCTGCATGGACAGTGGGCTGTGGTTAAACTCAAGGTGGCCATACATGGGAGCCTCACCAGATGGAGTCGTTTCATGTGACTCATGGAGCCGGGGTGTGTGAAATCAAGGTAAAATTTATTTCTCAAAAGGTTTGGACTACTGCACTGCAGACTTTGCGCACCTCACAGTATGAATGTTACAACTATAATTTTTTACTCAAATCTTTGTTGTTTGCATATTTCACAGCATGTAGCTGTAGTTTTGGGGATGGTCTTGCCGTTTGTGGGATGTTGCCTTGTTTCCAGTTAAAAAATGTGTGACCTTTCCATCACCTTTTAAAACTTAGTCCAGATTAATACATTCTTACCTGTGGAACACACCTGGTTGACAGAGACATAAATATAGTCTCATTTTCTAACATTGGTGTTGGATAGTGAAATGAGTGAAACACAATCTTTAAAAAAGTATCATATGAAATGTTTTGGAGACTACCGTATTTATTTTTCATGTCTAAGTTTCATTGTCTTGTCCTTCAGTGCCCACAGAGCAAACAGCATGAAGTCAGTCTGAGGATGTGTGCTGGACAGCCTGGTTTTTGTCTCGTCAAGGTTGGAGATTCTGTACAACTGGATAGGAACCATCCTTATTACCATCAGGTCCAGGCTCAGATTCACATTGTGGATGTACAATATTGTGATTTTGTAGTATGGAGTGAAAATGATATTTATGTGGAAAGAATTCTGCCAGATGACCAGCTGTGGGAAACAGCAGTTCCCAAAATTCAGCACTATTTTACACATTGCATCCTACCTGAAATCCTGGGACAGAAATTCACACGTGACTAACCAATCTAAGAATCAAGAATGTTATTTGGAGTAGTTGATGAAAGGAGTTTGAAAAGTTTATACAAATTTAAACAGTTGCTCTTTTTTTCCCCAAAAACATTTGTCACTACCATAACATGTTTCAGCTACACCTGTAGCAAGCACTCTGCAGAAGGGTCATGTGATGTTGTAACATGTCATGACAGCTGTTTTTTTATTTACAATAATCTAAATTGAAAAGTTAAGTATGTTAAATCGAATGATATATTTAAATCAATATGAGATTAGCTTGTGAATTTCAAAGGTGTTCTAATATGTTAAATAACAGCACATACAAATGTCATAAGTCACAAATGTTGCAAAATGAGTACTTCAGAAAAATGTTTTTATTTCAATAGCAAAACTCATGTCATTTTAACTGACCAATATTCACAAAGATTGGTTATGGAGTTCATTGAATAAATTAAAAATATTCAACCTTATTGGGTAAATTTTTTGTCTTCTTCCTGAACAATTAACATGTACAAATATGGTCTGTAACAGTATTAGTAATTTAATTTATTTTTGATTTACTTCAAATGATAAATATGTTAGGCTTATGTTAGGCATGTTAGGCTGATTGGTAACTCTAAATTGACCCTGGGTGTGAGTGAGACAGGTCCCTCTTGTAAATGAGTCCCCGTGGCTCAATTCATTCAACCTTTATTTAGTCAGGTAAATCTTATTGAGCTTCGAGGGCTCATTTACGAAAGCGACCTGCTACAAACTAAAGAATGATGAACATCAATGATACAAATACATTAAACAATAAACAAAAGAAAAGAAAAAGTAGCAAAAAGTAGCAAAAACATTATAAGGTAGATGTACAAAAAAAAATCAAAGACAGGAACATATCTGCATTGGTTTTTGCCAGGATTCCAACAGATTCTGAAAACCATCCAGAGAGGTCAGGGCCGAGAGCTTCAGATCTTTTTGTAAGATATTCCAGGAAGCAGAGTAGAGGAGAAGGCCCTTTTTCCAAGTTCAGTCCTCACTGACGGAACACTGCAGGTGATCATGTCCTGAGAGCGCACGCTGTAGCTGCACTCACGCAAAGACATGTAGGAGGAGATGTATGAGGGCAGCAGACCAAGAAGTGATTTGAAGATGAAAATGTACAATGAGGCTAATGATGAGGCTAGCCTGTATAAATAAAGGTTGAATGAATGAATGAATGAAAAAATACATGTATAATCATTTAAACTTAAAATATTTGTTCCAAAACGAACAGGGATTTTTCGGAACATTACTCCAGAGGGACAACAGATTCTGAGATGTTGGACAGTGCACAGCAAATTACTGTACAGCAATTTTGTCAACCAATGCTAGTGAGTCAGTGGAGAGTGCTGACAGTGTCAGTCAGTGGAGAGTGCTGACAGTGATGACATGCTGATGTAAGGTTCACAGAGCTGAAAAATTTGCATAAAAACTAAAAAGTTGGGTAGTCCCGTATAAAACTTTGTTTTCTCGTTGTTCTGGAAGGTTTCAGGAGTAAATTTAGTCACTGAGACTTTTTCCTTAAGGTCGCAGATCTCAGTTGTGTAGCCTTTCACTGCATCCTCCAGCTTTGTGAGGTCAACCATGCTTAGATCAGTCTGGCATTCTGCATCTGCAAATATTTAATTATTAAAAAATACGTTCAGAAATTCTATAAATAAATAGTATTTTTATTTATTATTATTTTACCTTTGAATCGTTCATTTTCAGGGGCTGGTAAGCTTTCTTCACAGAGCTCATCTTCCAGACTGTTGGCCTCCTCTTCAGTGGCAGTGCAGAGAAGCTTCCGGGCCTTAGCTCTTTCCCTGCGTCGGAGGGATGCTTCTGTTTGTGGCCTCTGTTACTTCTTTGGTACCCCAGGTTAACAGTAGGGGGCTAGTCTTGGGAATGTACATCAGCTGCTGCACTCGGACAACCTAAATATAAAACGCCACTTTAAAGTAAAACACGTAAATGCCTTTCCTAACACTAAGCTAACCGTTAACAACATTAGCATTCTAATCTGATTTTTTCTGGGAACAATCAAGTGTTGAACCACTACACAAGCTAGGGCACAACATATCTTACCTGGCATATGAACGCCTGTCTTTCTAGTAACTGTCCAATAAAATATCTGAAAATATGATTTAAACGATACGATCCTTACCTGTTACAAAGTGGTCGCTGCAGACTCTCGCGTTGTCAGTTTCCGCACCTCCTGTTTTTAGCCGTAGGTTGTTAATCCACGTTTGTCATCTTTTTTCTGTAAGTTTTTTTAAATTAATCCCCTTGTGGCATACTACTTTCGGAACACGAAAATAACTTTTATCTATCTCTCGATTAGAGCGGTTGCAACAACCGTAAACGGCACAGAATTTAGGCATGTTGATGCTGAATCATCAACAGAAGGAAACGGCTGTGTTTACTTCCGGACCCCCAACTGTGTTCTGTGACGTCACTGCTAAGTCATCTGCAACCCAGCAATAAGCCCATTAATCACACAAATAATAAATAAGTCTCTACAATCTGGTCATGTTCCACTGCCTCTAAAAACTGCTATCATTAGGCCTCTTCTAAAAAAAATCTAATTTGGATCCTGACATTTTTTTCTAATTACTGCCCAATTTCACACCTCCCTTTTCTGTCTAAAGTACTGGAAAAAGCAGTTGCTGCTCAGTTGCAGGACCACCTACAGCAACACTCTATATATGAGAAGTTCCAGTCTGGATTTAGAGCAGCTCACAGTACTGAGACTGCATTGCTGAGATTTACCAATGATGTCCTCATGGCTGCTGACACTGGTTCTCCCTCCATCCTTGTCCTCCTTGACTTCACTGCAGCCTTCGACACTGTGGACCATAGTATCCTCCTCCACCGTCTTCATGTGGAGGTCGGTCTCTGTGACACTGTCCTGGACTGGTTCAAATCTTTCCTCTCCAATAGGCTGGAATGTGTTAGTCTTGGCAACGCCACGTCCCAGACAGTCTGTGGCTGTGTCTCAATTCAGGGGCTGCGTCCTCATGAGGACCCAGCCTAGCTGGGCCGAGTAGGCCACGCACTCACAAGACCGGGTGGGCTGAGCGAAACTGCTGAAATGGGACGGTCTAGCCTTCAGGAGAGCCGGCATTGAAGTGGGTGGGGCGTTCTCTTGAAGTGGGTGGGAAGTTCTTGTGTGCGCGCTTTGTGTGTGTGGAAAGAGAAGGGACGCCGCTAAAATATATTAGTTAGCTGAATACATGTATATATATTAGTGTTTCTGAGTTTACTGTTTGTTAAGAACTGATTATAAATCAGCTTATAAGGGGGGATCTGTTAAAACCCAGAGTGGACCTACGAAATGCAAGTTGTCCAGTAGCTCAGTTGGTAAATCAACTTGTGATTGGTGCAGAGATACTTTTCTCGAAGCTGGTTCGAATCTCACTCGGTACGGTTAAAACTTATTTTACGTTTGTCTTTTATTGGATAAAAAAATGAGGACTGAGATTAAAAGGAAGGAGTTTGTGAAACTCCTTCTTTTTTTTATCCAATAAAAGACAAACGTAAAATAAGTTTTAACCGTACCGAGTGAGATTCGAACCAGCTTCGAGAAAAGTATCTCTGCACCAATCGCAAGTTGATTAACCAACTGTGCTACTGGACAACTTGCATTTTGTAGGTCCACTCTGGGTTTTAAAAGATTGCCCCTCAGAAAATCCTTGCTACGCACGTGTAAAATACTGTAATCTGATTTGTAATCAGTTCTTCAAAAACAGTAAACTCAGAAACACTAATATACTGTATATTCAGCTAACACTTTTTTTTAGTCATTTCTGTAGTAAAATTTTAATGAGATATATTCGAGCTGAGGTTGTTTGAGATGACTAAATAAAGGTTGAATGAATATTCGCGCTGAGGTTGTTGTCAGAACGAGCTGATGACTCAACAACAGGCAGCAGCCCCGACTCTGCACGCAGAAAGTCCCCCCCCCCCGCGAAATCTCTGCTGGCGCTATGAATTCTGGGATAGCCTCCGTCTTGAAGGATTCACGAATGCATCCTTCGATTTCGGCAGGAAGTAGGCCGCATTCCTCGGCCGCATGAGGAGGAGTCTTCGAATTGGGACAGTCCTCCGCGCGGGGCAATGACGTATGCGGCCGACAAATGCGCACTCATGAGGACCCAGCCCATGAATTGAGACACAGCCTGTGTCTCCTGTGGTGTTCCTCAGGGGTCAGTTTTGGGGCCCCTGCTGTTTTCCCTTTACATCAGGGGTGTCAGAGTCAAATACACCAAGGGCCACAAAAAAATTTGCTACAAGTCAAGGGCCGGACTGGTTCAATGTTCATATTGAAATGATTTCACATAGCCTATTGAACCAAGACCTAACAGACTGTCTATTATGATTAAATTAATAAAACAATATTTTCTTATGGATCTGTCAGTAATTTCAAGTGAAAACATTTTTTAACAGGCAAAGAGCAAAAAATTAAATTGTTTAAAAAATATATATATATGTTTCTTAATATCAAGATAAATGCATAAATAAAAGTGCATGCATTATAAACTGAAAATGCATTATTGTGCAGCTCTATGATCCTTCTGATCACCACTTTCAAATAGGAAAATAAGAAAATAAATCAAATCAGTTGTATTCTTTCTCATGGCTCTGTCCCCGAGTCCATTCAACTGAAAAGTAAATATAAATAAATAAAATACAATAAAATAAAATACATAAATCTATGGCACACAGCCAAAACAATACTTCCTTCAAAGAAAAATCACGTCTTGTAGAAACAAATGTAAAAATTTAACTGAATTAAAAACTGAAAATTTGTTACAGCTCTGTGATGCTCACTTATCTGAGGCTGATACTTGGAGGTGCCTCATCTTTTGTACAAGTTCATCAATGTTTGGGGTTAGGCTCTGAGCTGAGGAAATCCTCAGGATTGATTACCTCCATGAACATGTAGTCTGCCTCCCACCTGGCTTGAAACCCCTGTTCTCTGTGTCCACCTTACGTTTAGCCATTTTAGAGGAGGGGTGCAAATGTAGCTGAAAGTTGATCTCTGCTCTGACTGCTGATGAATAATAAAGCCACTTGTGCAAGGTGAAGTGACTGCACAAGCTACCTGCCTAAATAAAGGTTGAATGATTAGGCATACAGCTGTCTTGTGACTTTTTATTAATATACTGTACTTTTTTATGATTGTTTACTGTTGGCTGCAAGTATGAAGCTGTGAAATCCTTCAACTTCTCTGTTGAGCTCTAAGCTTCAGCTGTGTGTTTTTATTGTTCAGTCTGGGAGTATTGTCCCTCCTACGAGATTATCAGGTCGGAGTAGACGCGGTTGAACAAGAAAAAAAAAAACAGCTGAAGACATGGAGCTCGAATGAGGGACAGGCTGAATGATCCAAGACCGGGACGCGCGGCTGGGTCCTGCTGCTGTTTCAGCGAGAGTGTCATCCCGCTGAACTAACTTGAGCGCGGTTTAAAGTGGTGCTATGACTCTGCAGACATTGCATGTTGCTGTCTTATGGTATTTAGTGTAAAATACATCCACACATCAGACATGTTACGATGAACAGTTGGCTAACTGTTAGCTAAAATGCTACTCACCGAGTCTGCACGTTGGAGCTGCTGGCTGCAAACTATGGAATGGATTTCCTGAATTTGAGGCGGGTCTCATTACTCTGGGTTCATGAGACACGACTCCGTTCCGAAAATCCATTCCATAGTTTGATCGACTCCGTGCCGTGCGCAAAACACCAGCGGGCGGCTGTGGCTTGCGGGCCGGATCTAATAGTTATTAAATATCATCCAGGGGGCCATAAATAATTGCTTCGCGGGCCGGATCTGGCTCGCGGGCCGGCACTTTAACATTTGTGCTTTACATGCTACCTTTAGGTCAAATTATTAATCAGTTCAACATTTCTTTTCACTGTTATGCCGACGATACACAGCTTTACATCAGGACTGGAGCATCATCATCATCCCCATTGTCATCTCCATCTTCACTCACTGCCCTCTCTACCTGCCTGGAGGAAATTAGGGCATGGATGAATCAGAACTTTCTTCAATTAAACTGCTCCAAGACTGCAGGCCATACTGATTGGCACCTCTCACCAGGTACAAACATCAACTATAACAACAATTTCCTTTTCTGGACAAGACATCCCCCTCTCCACCTCTGTTACAAATCTTGGAATAAAAATGGACTCTCATCTTACATTCGAAAATCACATTAAGTTTCTGTTTAAAACCTGCTTCTTCCATCTTCGAAACATCTCCAGACTTCGCCCATCCCTAACTTTTTCTGATGCTGAGAAGCTCGTCCATGCTTTTGTCTCCTCCAGGCTCGACTACTGCAACTCCCTGTTTATTGGAATCCCTGGCAAATACCTTCAGAAGCTTCAATATATTCAAAACAGTGCAGCAAGGATTTTGTTGAGAGTTCGTAAATTTGAACATATTACGCCCATTCTCCAGAACCTCCATTGGTTTCCTGTCGCCTACAAAATTCAGTACAAAACTGCTCTCATTACACATCAATGCTTACACGGAACTTCACCAGATTATCTAAAGGACTTTCTTGTTAAATATTCATCCACCCGGTCTCTACGGTCACAGAACAGTAATCTCCTTCACATTCCGAGAACCAATTTGAGGACCATGGGAGACCGGGCTTTCAGTGTGGCTGCCCCCCGCCTATGGAACTCTCTTCCTGACTGCCTGAGAGCTCCACAGTCACTGGTTGACTTTAAAAGCGGCCTGAAGACCTTTCTTTTTAAGCGAGCCTACTCTGCCTCCTCATGATTCTATCTTTGATCTTAGATGATACTATTATTGATTTTATTTGTTTTATTTGACCTTTAATTTTGTTGCACTTTGTAGCACTTTGAGATTTTCATTAATGAAAAGTGCGTTATAAATTAAATTCATTATTATTATTATTATTTGCGGCGACACCTTTAATGTCTAAAATAAAACTTACTCTGCTTTGAAGTACGAAGTAAAACTTATTTCTCATCATTTTACTTTTTTCAAAATTGTAAGTGTCAGGGGAATTTAGATAGAGGTTATGGATGTTTATTAGTAACTAATGTTAAACTATGTGTGAATTACAGTAGAGAGTTGCATTGCTGCCCAAGAGAGACCGCTCTGAGCTTTGTGAGGAGCACGGAGCCTGCACACCTGATAAACTCCGAGGCCTCTTCCTCCGTTGTCTGTAAGCTGGAAAGTAGAGGTCATCTTGACCTCATCTTTTTCTGATAAGCATTATAAAAAGGACTTCTTTATACGTACTGTCCTTGGACAGACCTTGTGATGTGACCGGAGCTTCAATGTAACATCTGTGTAAGGCTGTTTTGAACTCTGCCCTCTTGTAAGTAAACGTCATATTTGTAGTATAGTTTGACCCCAAGTTGTAGACCGGACAGAAAAACAGAAACAGAGTTATCAAAAATAATATTTTATTCACAGGTGTGGGAGCTGCAGAGGGAGAAAAGGACAATGGTGAGTAATGGATCTAAATTGAGATCTCTTAAAGGAAATGATAGTAGTTCTTTCTTACTGAAATAAAGTCTTTGTTGTAGCCAGTCCGTGAGAGAAGGGAAGTTTCTGGTTCTTCTGGAGGTTCCTGGTTCTGTGTTCTATTCTGAATAAAATATTAGATGTTGGCACCTCCACATCATTGCCTTCAGTTTTTATTCACAATTTGTTTAGTGCCCCAACTTATTTGGAATCTGGTTTGTACAATCCAGTCCAGGTTAGCAGCAGGTACAGTATCAAATCAGAAATAGTTCTTGTTGAGGAAAATGTTCATATCTGCATCAGGCAGTATGTGTGAGTGTTCTGGACAGACAGTGTCACCTGCAGTGGCGAACATGTATGCTGGCTGTAGAAGAAGCTTGAACACATGAATATGAGAATGCAAGATGTGACAGCAAAGGATAAGTCTTGTGTTAGTTCCACCACCAGCAGCAGGGTCCTCAGACAGAACGGCTGGTGGAATGTCCTGGTCCATCTGCAACCCTCTCTCGACTTGTTTTTTCGTGGACATGGAGCTGTGACATTACATTGTGCCTCATCCTCAGCAAAAAGCTCCTCCAGTGGAGACTTTCTGGACAGATTGCAGGGAAGTGGTTCCTAAACAAACAACAGGTTCATCAGTATTATCAGTAAAAAGGGATTATTAAATAATTATTAAGATTGAGAATGTATACAATTTCAGCTATCATACACTTACACTCTCATCCTCCACTCCCTCATTCTCAGGCCTTTCCGCAGACTGCATGGTGACCCCATCATCTCCACAGTCTTCCTCTGTTGACCACAAAGAACATTACTAGTATTTAGATTCAAGATTTTAATAGCTGAAAAGGACAGTTGTCCATGAATGACATTTCCCCTGCTCAATCAGCTTTATCTGGATCTGCTCCCAGACATATCATCCATCTTCTGTTTAATGAGCAGAGCAGCTCTTCACCTTATAACAAGATGCAATTAACTTATTTGACAAGTGGTCCATGGTAGGTGGTGTGCACTTGGGTTGACTGTTTTCGCCATGTCCCTGCAAACATAAACAAACATGTCCCTGTTACTGTAATGTTGGCTTAGGATGGACAATTATTAGCTCTGTTATTATTGCCTAACTAACCTAAATGTTGGTGATTCCACATCTGGAAAGGGATGCAACCTTTTCACAACATATTAAGATGGCGGCTGAGCAGAGAGGACGCTTTTAGTCGAGCTCCTGCCAGTACTACCTCTGAAGGAGTATTTGGAGAGCTTGTACTTGCAGTTTTTTGCGCTGGATGTGCAGAGAGGAGCGCTGAAAAAGCTGCGGAAATTGGACTGGAACATGCGATCCAGAATTATGAATCTACAAGCCAAAGTGTCCGTGAGTTTTTGCCGAGAGTTAGCCTAGCGTAGCTACAAACCGGGCTAAACAAAGCTAACCGAGCTGGGTCACCGTAACCGGGTGCCGTAGCTGCGGGCTTCGTTAACAAATAAACCGGAAAATACGCTGGTTGTTACGAAGAAAAGCGGGCCGGCACGCTGGAGGTGATTTGTTGCAACGAAAGAATACAACAAAGCACGCTACAGTGGTAGCGCGGTGGTACACGTGGGCAGAGCGCCGTGAACGCCGCCCGGAGCTTTGAGCAAGGCCGAGCGCCGCGAGTGGGCCGAGCGCCGTGAACGCCGCCTGGAGCTTCGAGCTAGGCCGAGCGCCGTGTGGAGAACCGGAGGACCGCCGCCTGGAGCTGGGCTGGGCCGAGCGCCGTGGGTGAGCCGGAGGACCGCCGCCTGGAGCTTCGAGCTGGGCCGAGCGCCGTGAGCGAGCTGGAGGACCGCCGCCTGCAGCTTCGAGCTGGGCCGAGCGCCGTGAGAGAGCTGGGGGACCGCCGCCTGGGGCTTCGAGCTGGGCCGAGCGCTGTGGGCGAGCCGGGGGACGCCGCCTAAGGCTGGGCTGGCGTTGGAGCTGCGCCTGGAGCTACTGGAGCTACGTGCTGTGCTAACTGGGCTACATCGGATCTAGTGAGCAAACCTCTTTGGATAATAGATCTGATTGCTGCAGGCTGCTGAGACCGTGAGTTCTGTTCTAATAACTGCTGATCTGGGTGCTGCACTGCTGGGCCACAGCCACTATCGTTAGGCCTGTGAGCCTCGTGGAAGGGCCACGTGGTTCAGCAAACAAACCAAAGACCTGCTACCACTAGATCACAAACTCTGTAAGTATGACGAGAGGTAAAGGACCAAGGTCACCAGACTCTGTAAATATGAGAAATAGAGGACAAAAGTCACCAGACTCGGAGGGAAACAACTCAGATATGCAAGACTTTAAAGAATCACTCAACTTTATGAGTGAACAAATAGAAAATTTAACAGCAAAAATGGATTCCCAGGCCGGTCTGGTTAAAGAAATAAGAGAACTGAAAGAACTGATAATTAGCAAAGACAATAAAATTGCTGAACTAGAACGAAAAATAGAGGATTTAGAACAATACACAAAGCAAGACAACGTGGTGATCTCAGGACTTGATGTTAGTAAGTGTCGGACATATAAAAGAGCTCCTAATAACAGTGACCCAAATGAGTATGAATCTCAAGAAGAACAAGATACTCTGGAGGAATATGTAGTTACTTTCTTACGGGACATGGACATTGACATAGGCTATGGGGACATTTCGTTCTGTCACACCCTGCCCAGTAATTCACCAAGATTCAAACCGTCAGTAGTCGTCAAGTTCATTAGCAGGAATACAAAAAACTATGTTATGCATGCAAAAAGAAATCTGCAGGGATCAAAAGTTTACATAAATGAACATCTAACCAAAAAAAAATAAAGGAAGCAAGGTTGTTAAAAAAAAATTTGCATCAACATGGACAAGAAATGGATACATCTTTATCAAAAAAAGGAAGGGTCTCAGCCTAAAATGATAAAAGAGCTGACGGATCTGGATGAACTCAGGAGATGAAAAATTACAAATCAATGAAACAACTCACACTCAAAATGGATAAAATATACAGTGAAATGAACAAATACATTAGAACATGACAACATACGAAGACTCAGAACCTAAAATATATAATGTTGAAAATGTGATTGATGCAAATTTTTTTCCTGTAATAAAAGATAGCGAATATTATAATGAAGAGCAGTTTAATGACATCAATATATCAAATGGAGTTCTCTCTATTATTCACTTTAATAGCAGAAGTATAAATGCAAACATATCCAAAATAACAGATTACTTAAAACAGTTAAATAGAACTTTTACGATAATAGCGCTGTCAGAGACATGGCTCAATGATGATAACACAAGTAATATTCACATCGAAAGGTATGAATTATATCATATGAACAGAAATAATAAAAGAGGTGGTGGAGTCGCTCTATTTGTCAATAATGAAATAAAATGAGAGAAAATATAGAAATATTCACGGATAAAATTTTGGAGCTAATGGAGAAGAGTTTTAATAAAAATCTTTTTTTGTGTGGAGATTTAACATTGATGTGGGAAATAAAACAGATTCAAATAACATAAGCACATTTATAAACTCAATGTACAGTTTAAATATGTATCCAATGATATCAAAGCCAACAAGAATTACAACTCATAGTGCCACAATAATTGATAATATTTTCACAAATATAACAAATGGGGACGTGATAGGTGGTATCTTAACGACCAACTTAAGTGATCATTTACCAGTTTTCACAATCTATAAAAATGATCAAAGCATCACAAAAGCAGTCACAATGAAGAAAAAGATCATAAACACGTCAAAAAAAGTTTTGGAAAAATTGAAAGAGGATCTAGATAAACAAGACTGGAATGATGTGTATGTTGATGATGCGAACAGAGCATATGATGAGTTTATGAATATCTTGGAAGCTCTGTATGAAAAGAATTGTGTGCAAACAAATTACACAAAGAGAAATACGATTGATCAACCATGGATGACAAAAGGGTTGAGAAATGCTTGTAAAAAAAAGAATTATTTGTATTCATGTTTCTTGAAATTGCGAAGTCAGAGCGCTGAAGAAAAATATAAAAAGTATAAAAATAAATTAGTAGGGATTATAAGGAAACATAAGAAAGAATATTATAGTAAATTATTAGATAAAAGTAATGGTGATATGAAAGCAACATGGCGAGTAATGAATAGTGTCCTGAAGAATCATAAAGCAAAAACTGGTATTTCAAAATATTTTGTAAAAGACAACGATGAAATTCATGATGAAAATGAAATTGTAAATGGATTTAATCAATATTTTGTGAATGTTGGATCAAGCCTTGCAGCTAAAATACCAAAAGTAGATAAAAATGTGATCCACTCAATTACAGGTTGTGCAAATAGTATTTTTCTAAATGGAACTAACAAAGAGGAAATAATGAATGTAGTAAAAAATCTTACTGACAAGAGATCAAAAGACTGGGTGGACATGGATATGATGTTTGTAAAGGACATAATCCATCCATCCATCCATTTTCTTCCGCTTATCCGGGGTCGGGTCGCGGGGGTAGCAGCCTAAGTAGGGAGGCCCAGACTTCCCTCTCCCCAGCCACTTGGAGCAGCAGTAAAGGACATAATGAGCCATGTTATTGAGCCGTTCACATACATATGTAATTTATCATTTTCAACAGGAATATTTCCAGATAATATGAAAGTAGCTAAGGTCATTCCTCTTTTTAAAAATGGTGATAAATGTGTGTTCAACAATTATAGACCTATATCCTTGTTACCACAGTTTTCAAAAATTCTTGAAAAACTATTTGTAAACAGACTAGATCAATTTATAGATAAACAAAATATTCTAAGCAACAGTCAGTATGGGTTTAGAGCAAAAAACTACATCAATGGCTCTCATGGAATTAATGGAACAAATAACTACTGCTGTCGATCAAAAACAATATTGTATCAGTATTTTTGTTGATTTAAAAAAAGCATTCGATACTATTGATCACACCATTCTCCTTGAAAAACTGAACAAATATGGTATTAGAGGACCAGCATTACAGTGGGTATCTAGCTACTTAAAAGATAGGAAACAATTTGTACAAATAAATGATGTAAGATCTGACCTCTGTAATATCACATGTGGAGTTCCCCAAGGCTCTGTACTTGGACCAAAGCTTTTTATTTTATATGTGAATGACTTGGTAAATGTGTCAGGACTCCTTAAATGTGTACTTTTCGCTGATGATACCACTTTTTTCTGTTTAGGTGAAGATATAGAACAAATGTTGGAATTGATAAAGACAGAATTTGTCAAGATACAAACTTGGTTTAAAATAAATAAATTATCATTAAATCTAGAAAAAACTAATTACATGATATTCGGTAATAAAAAGAAAACTGTTGATGTTCCACTCAAAATTGAGGATGTTGAGATTTGTAGAGTGAGTGAGGTGAAGTTTTTGGGTGTTATCATTGATGACAAACTGACATGGAAACAACACATAAATTCTGTAAGAATAAAAATAGCTAAATCGATTGCAGTACTGTACAAAGTCAGAGACCTATTGAATGATAAAGCTCTGTATTTGTTGTATAACACAATCATTGTTCCACACTTAATCTATTGTATTGATGTTTGGGGGAATGCGTGTAAAACAATCACAAAGCCTATTTTTGTATTACAGAAAAGAGCTGTAAGAATTATCACTAGAAAACATTACCGTCATCCATCAAGTACATTATTTTATCAACTGAAGTTATTGAAGTTCCATGATTTGGTAGACTATAATATTTTATCAGTTATGTATAGGGCTCAAAATAATGCATTACCTTTAAATATCCAAATGCATTTTGTTAAAAGACAAAGTTGTTATAATCTTAAGGGGACAGAGATGTTTGTAAAACCACAATTCAGAACTAGTTTGAAGGGACGTTCTACCTCAATCCAGGGAATTAGATTATGGAATGGCTTGGAGAATGTAGTTAAAAATGCCAAGTCAATGTTTACATTTAAGAAAATGATCAAAACAAATGTGTTAAAAATATATATGAAATAGCGTAATGTGTATTGTATTAGTTAGAAAATTAGAAAGAGTTAGTCATTTTGTACTGTTGGTTGAAGATTATTATTGTTTAATCTGATTGTTGGAAAAAGTTGGTTGAAGATTATTATTGTTTACATGGTTGATTATTATTGTTTAATCTGATTGTTGGAAGTAAGGGGCAGATATAATAAGATTTATTCTTCTTTCTGCTACCTTTCATTTTTTTATATTTTGTACATTATCATTTATGAGATTGTCTTGTATTGTTTCTTTTGTAAAAAAAAAAGAACAAATTTAATAAACATAAACAAACATATGCTGTAACCGTTCTGTGGCACTCTTCATTCAGTTGCACCAACATATTTCTCTTGGTGTGGTGAATGGAGTAGCACATCTTGGAGCCAGGCTAACATTATTAGCCATTTCAGGTCATTTGTCTAAGAAAAAAATGTGAGCTAACATTAGCATGGTGTTTGCATTTGAGTTCACCTACCGCTTTAAGTGGAGTATAACATGTTAGCTGCCTTAATGTTGGTATGAGACGTAGTTTATAGTTTTTACCTGATGGAGATGGAGAAGGAGGCAGCGAAAACAGTCAGGCGGAGTACCACTCTGTTACTTTTGAGGGTTGGACCTGGAGGAAGCGAAAATAATCCAGCGCAGCGCGTCAAAGACGGGCCACTTTTTTACTTCTGGTCGCTGTGGGGCTCTTCCG
This sequence comes from Garcialebias charrua, assembly GCA_038048925.1. Taxonomy (NCBI): domain Eukaryota; kingdom Metazoa; phylum Chordata; class Actinopteri; order Cyprinodontiformes; family Rivulidae; genus Garcialebias; species Garcialebias charrua. The sequence goes on from JBBPBX010005310.1 coordinate 15,852, forward strand.
GTTCTCCCCTTTGGTCGGATCTGGGGAGTGGGTGAGTGGCTCGTCCTGTTCGGGTGGCCCTGGGGACTCTGGGCTCGGGGTCCTTCTTGGGGTCTTGGGCTATGATCGCCCCTTCGTCTGCCTCGGGCCTTGGGGGGGCGGATCTCTGATGCTTCACGGTCACTACTGAATGTTCTATTCGAGGAACCTTATTCACTTAAGCATGCTCACAACTAAGGCTGCACGATTAATCGCATTTGCGATTATCTCGCGATATGTTAAAACGCGATTCACTAATCGCACGGGCTGCGATTTGACTGGTCACGCTTCTCTGCATCACACCGGTCTGGCGCGCGCAGCTCTGAGCGAAGCAAAACAGAGAGAGAGCAGGGAGGAGGAGACCGTGCGTTCCAACACTGTTGCTTCAGGCTCGACTGAAGTCATAAAAGTTATAAATTCAGGTAAGTTAGCTCATTTAAACGTGTATCTGAGAGCGCAAGCTGGTCACGTGACTTGGTAGTGAGCCGGTTTAGCCGCGCGCAGCTCTGAGGAGCAAAACAGAGAGAGAGCAGGGAGGAGGAGACCGTGCGTTCCAACACTGTTGTTTCAGGCTCGACTGAAGTCATAAAAGTTATAAATTCAGGTAAGTTAGCTCATTTAAACGTGTATCTGAGCTTAGACGCTGAGACACCGAGACTGCGGGAGATAAACAAAGCGCGAGCTGGTCATGTGACCGGGTCTGTTTTGCAAGCTTCTGCTTGAAAAAGCGCATTAATTATCTGATTTAAAAAAAAAAAACAGTTGTATCGTTAGTGATATGAATTAATACAGAACCAGTAAAAATAATCGCATTTTAAATCGCAATCGCAATTTATAGAAAAAAAATCGCAATTAGATTATTTTCCAAAATCGTTCAGCCCTACTCACAACCACACACAAATGGATGCAGGGATGTATATGTAGATATATGTGGAAACTTATTCACTTATGCATGTTCACAACCACACACAAATGGATGCAGGGATGTATATGTAGATACCATATGCAGATATGTAGATGGGTATGTGACTGAATATGAATGTATATGTATGTATACTGTATATATATTTGTAGGTATGGGTATGTTTACTTATGGAAATCTACTGCAAGGTCATGGATATTATTAGTCTTTATGCATGTGTGTTTCGTTGCTGTGTTCTGTCATGTACTTTGCAGGATTGCAGACGGAGGCTGGGTGTGTTTGCCTTGTGCTTTTTGTGGATAATTGTTGTGTTTTGTTGTCTTACTTTCTATCTTTCCTTTCTCTATTAAAAAAATTATCGGTGTGAGAGGATGGCTGCAAGGTGAGAAGAAAGGCCATCTATAAAAAATAATAATAATAAAAATAATAAATAAAAAAGACGGGCCACTTTTTTACTTCTCCACCCTCCTTTGCATGATAAAAAAATGATTGCAAGTGCTGCACTGAGCTGACTGGTAATTTTATTAAAGTTAAGCCACGTTTTTGACCGCGGCTGCTCCCTTTCCATGTTTAGCAACACTTCCGGTGGGTTCTTCTTCGTTGTTTTTTGGCGGGCGGCTTCTTCTTCGTTGGTTTTTGGCAGGCGGCTTCTTCTTCGTTGGTGTTCGGCGGGTGGCTTCAACTTCCGGTTGGCGGACTAGGAATCGAAAATAAATATTGAGCGATTCCGGGAAAACCGGACAATTAGTCCCCGTTCCACACAATAGCCTATATGCCACGGACTTCCGTTCCAGCACTTCCGCATTCTTAACCCGTAAGACGCACTTCCGGTTTGCAGTCAACACGGTGTTAGCGATGGCGTTCTTCACGAGATCTCTGCAGGACTTGCCGACAGTCACTGTTAATAATGTCTACAGAATAATTCAGACCTTCTCTAAAGCGCCCACATCTAAGAAGGATAAAGGATTTAAGCTTTGTGTCCAACTACATAAATAAATATGAAGGTAAGTCGGTATTTGTTTTCAGTTCACCAAACTGCCTCATGTAGGCTAACACAGCTAACATAGTTAGCCTTGCTAATCTGTTGAGTAAACGTGTTTTGTCTGTACAATGTTTTCTTATTAACACAAATGTTAGTTTCAAACAAGGAGGCAGGAGAAGTCACAGTTAGGGCTGAGTGTTTACAGTCCATGAGGAAGAGCCAGAAGCCCCACTGTTTGAGTCAAAGCCACCTGACAGTTCAGTTTCAAACAAGGAGGCAGGAGATTTAGAGCAGATTTAGAAACAAAAGTTATTTTAATTCAAGTTTGTGTACAAAAGTTGAGCTGAAGTCAAACCTGTTAAATCACTGTTTGTAGCAGGCCTTAATAAGAGATGTTTTCTTTCACTGCACAGGACACGGCAGGTGTTGGTGATGATGAGGGAACCCCTGGTCCAGCCTAGATGTTTGTGAGACGTGGGAAGACACCACCGCTACAGCTCAAACATGAGGGAAGCAGTGAGGAGGAGCTGAGATTGGATCCAAACACCAAATACAAACAAGTTGTTCCACTGAGGCACTGTAATCTGACTGATTACATGTTTTTAAATCTCCAAAAGCAGTCGAGGAAGCTGGGAGTTAAAGTCAGAAGATGTAATAATAATAATATAATTTAAACAGTGTTTAAATATTGTGCCTCATTTAGCTTGACTCATACGTTTTGTACAGTAATGTAACATCATCATCAAATTTCTTTTTAATAAAATGGCTAAAACTGGACTCTAAGCCTGTCTTAAACCAAAATACAGTACACATTTTTTTTGGGTGATAATACATCACATTGGCGTAGGCAAGGGGGGTTCGGGGGGTTCGAACGAACCGCCCACTTTTAAAGCAGAAGTTGACAATGCTAAACTAATGTGCCTGGATAGCTCATTGGATAAAGCGTCTGCCTTCAGTCTCAAAGCTTGTGGGATCAAGTCCCGCATGGTACGTTTTTTTTTTTTATTCATTCCAAATTAAAAAAGCACAAGAAAACTATTTACAAAACAGCAAGGAATAAAAGAATGCATTAAATGAAAGGAATCAGACGAAGAAAATAATCTTATCTGCCCCTTCTCAAACTATTTTTTTTTTCAAACACTCGATTCAAACAACTAATTTTACATTTGTCTTTTATTGGATAAAAAAAGTAGTTAATATGCCTGTGAAGAAAGAAGAATGTGTTAACCACAGGCTGTGGTTAACACATTCTTCTTTTTTTATCCAATAAAAGAGTGTTTGAAAAAAAAATAGTTTGAGAAGGGGCAGATAAGATTATTTTCTTCGTCTGATTCCTTTCATTTAATGCATTGTTTTATTTCTTGCCGTTTTGTAAATAGTTTTCTTGTGCTTTTTTAATCTGGAATGAATAAAAAAATAAATAAAAAAAACGTTGTACCATGCGGGACTTGAACTCATGAGCTTTGGGACTGAAGGCAAACACTTTATCCATTGAGCTATCCAGGCACATTAGTTTAGCATTGTCAACTTCTCCTTTAAAACGAACCGCCCCCAAAAAAATTCTGGCTACGCCCATGCATCAATGAAGACAAAAGTCAGAATGTTTTGAACATTTTATTTTCTTACAAGTAGTAAATAGTGTGACTGTAGTGTCAGGGTAGTCCTTGAAGTCTGCAGGTAGATTTTTATGTATCTGCTCTTCAGGTAGAGCCGAGTACTGTCAATAAAAAGTTGCTGTGAAAATCTGGCTGACCGTGGACTGATGGACACCATACGGGTCAGCAAGTTCCCGTTGCTTTGATCCAAGGTCAAGGTCATTTAAGAACAGGAAGAACTCAACGGGCTGCAGGGTATGAGTTGACGGGGTGGTGTGGTTAAATAATCAAATAACACTGAACAACTGGTAATTCAACCTGAAGAGACTCACAAAACGAGAGAGAGAATACAATTAAAATGTTTTATTGATTAAGGTTTCTTTGGCGCTCGGGCCCCGGCGGAGGGCATGCATGCCGGACTGCTGAGAGCTTGAATGTCCGGCATAGGGAGATAGATTATGGATATCTACCCCCCCGGGACCCGAACCCGGTGGTGGAGACGGGACCGCAGACGTCCAATCCATCCCACCGGTACGTGAACGCCGGCCAGCCAGCGGCCGACGGCACCGGTCAACCCTGAGACGAACACCAGCGCAGAACCTCCATCCTGAGCAAGCACGAAGCGACAGTGGGAAGGAAAAACTCCCTCGAGAGGAAGAAACCTCCAGCAGAACCAGGCTCAGGACAAGCGGCCATCTGCCATGACCGGCTGGGTCGCAGGGAACAGGAAGCAGGAACGCACACAGCAGCAGGACCAAGACGAAGGCGAGCAGGACAACCCCAGGCGGCGGAGGCGGGACGAAGAACAGGGGAGAACCGAGGAACCAGAAACCCCGGGAGGAGACGGGGAGGTGGAGGGAGGTGACTAGACAGGCAACGGGCAAACAGGAAGAGCTGAGGAAAGTTGATGAGTGATTCGATGCAGCTGTATCCACGTGGACAGTTGATGAGTGATTCGATGCAGCTGTGAGTCCTGCCATTGTTGAATTTGCGTCTTCAACTTCATTAACTAATAATTAAATCTCATTGTCACTACTTGTGCAATAACCTGTCACACAACCTGTGTAATGTTGATTATGTGCATACATATATATGTGTATATATTTATATGTATATATTTAAAACTTTATGTGCATGTTAGCTTATATTACTAGCTTGAAATACTTGCAGTAGTTCATTCAAATTCATCCTGCTGCATTGTTATATCCGTCTCTCTTCAGGACTTTGTGAATATTATAATTACTTTTTCACTGCGCATGCTTTTAGTATACAGTAGTTTGTTCTTTGATTTTTAACAAGTCAAATCTGCTCTTCTCATCCTGAGCACTTCATTGTACTGTTAACTCTGTGTTAACCTGTATATGACAAATAAACACAACTTGAACTTGATGGGGAGTTCCTCTCATCTCATTCTTGGTGAACAATGACCATGGATGGTAGAACAGCTCAGTCATGGCCCAGAAACACATCAGGAGGTCAGATGATGCAAACCTGAAAAAACAAAACAAAAATATAAGTGTTCATATTTAGCTACATAACGTAAAAAAACAAACTGAGAACTCTTTATGAGAGTTATGCTTTAAAATAAATAATTACATCTCAGGAAATAAAAGTTTTATTGAAGTGAAACAGTTCTGTTTCATATTAAAGGAAACTGCAGAGTATATTTCAGAGGTGTAACAGCCCTGAAGTTACTAAGAGTTTACAACCATATTTACAGATTAGAAAACATGTTAAAATCTGAATATTATTTTAAAAGTATGTAGTTACAAACTTTTATTAAATCACTCATCATGACTCCAACATTAAATCTACAAGTGCAGGGTGTGGAGTCGAGTGATAATCATGTTTCTTACTGAGCTGCAGCTGCTGTGTTCTCCTCCTCGCTGTCCTCTCTGCTGCTTCTTCTCCCAAAGCCGCGGTCATGGAAGTGGAAGGGACAATTATTCCACTCGAACAATGCAGGTACAGCTCCTTTTTAACCACTGTTTGATGCTGGCTCTTGAACAGTGGTGTCAAAAGTATTCACATTCATTACTCAAGTAGAAGTATAGATACTGGGATTTAAAATTACTTCTGTAGAAGTAGAAGTATCAACTCTAGCTTTTTACTCAAGTAAAAGTAAAAAAGTACTGGTTTCAAAAACTACTTAAAAGTATAAAAGTAAAAGTAGCGTAAGAAAAAGCAACAACAAAGACAAATGCTTAGGCCGCACCACACATACTATTGTATACAACCCCACCTCCCCCACAAAAATCATTTTTTTAGACTAGATTATATTATATTGTTAATGTTGAAAAACTAGGGGTGCACTAAGCTACCTGTCTTAACTGCATATATGCCCATTGAAAATAGGGTTGCCAACTCCTTGATAAATAAATAAGGGACACCTCTCGGCAGGGCTGGTCACCCCATTTAACCCCCCCCACACACACACACAAAAACCCTGCCTGCCCCTCCTCACTTTGAAATCAACCTGAATTCATTTGGATACGTGTTTTTGAATTATAAAAATATGTATAAACAAATTATTACACAATTAACCATTTATTTTTAGTGCAAATAGAATTGCCAGAAACAAACATATCTTTTGAAAATTATGTATCTTTCTTAAACAGACCTCTGTCCTGCTTAATAACTTAAAACAGTATTAAATAACAAAAAATCAATACGAACATTCTGTAATAGTGCATTTAGTGCAACGTGCAAATAAAGTTTGTAGTAAATCTGTAAACATAAACACATTGTGCCTCAAAGGCCATGGCTTTCCACTTGTAGTAAAAATAAAAAACTTGTAAACTAAAACAGTGGAACGTTACATTATGGAGTAGGGGTGCACCGATTTCAATTTTCTGGCCGATCACCGATTACCGATTTTTAGAAAGTCTGACCTGCCGATTCCGATTTTGGCCGATACCGATTTTCAGGTGTCAAAAGGTCAAAATGCACCCTAAATTTTCAGGATTTTCCAACCTTTGCTGAGGCAGATAAAATCGGTAAATAAAATCGGCTTCTCATTTAAAGATCGGCCGATCACCGATCTCCCCAAATTAAGGAAATCAGAGCCGATCGATCGGCCGGCCGATTTATCGGTGCATCCCTATTATGGAGTCAACCTATTTTTTCCATTTGTATTTCTGCTGAGATCGTGCTGCAGCAAGGAGTGCTCTGTTTTTCAGTGCCAAAGAGTAAAACTCTGAGCAAGACATTTCATAATTTAGACTGACAATGAGCTCACTTCTAATTAGTTCAGTAGAACATTTGTTTCGCACATCAGTCCACTTACTTTTCATGAAAGAGAAAATCCTTTCCACAAACCCAGTGGAAGATGGGATGCTGAGGACAAAGGATACAACAGCTGGATGTTGGGGAGGTCAGCTGCCTGAAGAACTTGCATCCACTTCTCTGCTGTTCCCTGGGACTGCCACCGTTCTTTCTCCTGAGGTGAGGTGGTGAGGTGGTCTATCAGGCTGTTTGCAGTCACACATTCCTCATACAGCTCATCCATAGACATGTTTAGCCTGCCAAAAGGTGTTAAAGTTCATTAGTGACACATAGCCTAGGTTATGTAGTGATAAATAAATGGAAAAACGTGTATTGTTTATATTTATAATTTAGCATTGTATTTAAACTACATTTTGAAATGTATTTATTAATTTACCTATATGAACTGTGTTTTTTTAAAGATGGACAAGGTTGTATGTTTGCATAGTGTAAAGTAAATTCACAATTATGTATTTATTTGTACGTGTCAATTGTACACTTTTGTTTATAACTATCAATAATTAAACATGGTTCACCACTACACTGGAAATTATTGAATTTTTACCTGCCAACCAGGTGAAGACTCAGTGATCTTCTCCACTTCCTCAAAGGATATTTTTCCAGATGGCAGTTTTTTTTTTTTTTTACATACCATATCTGTCTCTGGTGTTGCCCGGTGCAACGTTGTACGAGATCTCGCGATATTAAACTCCCGCGATATCTCTCGTTGAGAGGTAACGTTGTCTCGCGAGACGCTAATGCTAGCGCTAGCAGAGCCCCTAACAAGTCAGCGTCACGGACAGCATGGCTTCGCCGGATGAAGTTGCTATAGAAGACGCCCCAACTACTGATGGAGGGTCACGGTCCCGCAGACGCTTCTACATTGATGGAGGGTCCCGGAGCTGCCGACGCTGCCCCGGATGTAAAGACACACGCGTGTGACCGGTGTTGCCAGATAGAGTCCCACCCACCCAAAGCACTCTTTACCCGCAAAAGTCAGAAGGAAAATCGCGGTGAACCGCCCAATCTGGCAACACTGGTGAGTGACGACGGCTGCTGATGCGGATATTTATGTCAATTTTTGGTTAAGTCCTGCGTGAATATCTATATTCTACAAAAAAAAAACGGCAAAATGAAAGAAAAGTAACAAGGCTATTTTTAAAAAGTAAGGAGTAGAAAGTACCAGTAATTGCCTGAAAATGTAAGAAGTAGAAGTATAAAGTAGGCTGAAAAATAATTACTTTACTAAAGTATAGATAACTAAAATTTGTACTTAAGTAAAGTAACGAAGTATTTATACTTCGTTACTTGACACCTCTGCTCTTGAATATTCTGAGGTTTAAAACGCTGGCTACAACCGAGTGTTAGCTTTAAGGCTAACTCGGTTAGCCACGAACTGTGGCATTAAATATAAAAAACTAAGCGCTCTATTGTACCTGCTATTCACTGGACACAACGGCACACAACAAATCTCTCTTGTTGTACCAGTAGCTCGCAGATAATTTACCTTTTGTGTCTTTTACATGGTCTAGTTCTAGAAGCTACCGCTAACAACACCAGCAGTAGATGAGAGCCGGAAGTGAAGTGTCGGAGTTGCATTTTAACGGAAGTACGTCACCACTACCCGTGGCATATAATAATAATAATAATAATGAATTCCATTTATAATGCACTTTTCATTAATAAAAATCTCAAAGTGCTACAAAGTGTAACAAAGCAAAGATCAAAATAAAACAAGTGATAAAATCAAATAAAATCAATAATAATATCGACTAAGATCAAAGATAAAATCATGTGGATGCAGATTAGGCTTGCTTAAAAAATAAATAAAATAAAACAAGTGATAAAATCAAGTAAAATCAATAATGATATCAGCTAAGATCAAAGATAAAATCATGTGGAGGCAGAATAGGCTTGCTTAAAAAGAAAGGTCTTTATGCTGCTTTTAAAGTCAACCAGTGACTGTGGAGCTCTCAGGTCGTCAGGGAGGGAGTTCCACAGGCGGGGGGCAGCCACACAGAATGCTCGGTCTCCCATGGTCCTCAATTTGGTCCGAGGAATATGAAGTAAATTGCTGTTCTGTGAACGTAGAGACCGGGTGGATGAATATGGTGCAAGAATGTCCTTTAGATAGTCAGGTGAAGTGCCGTGCAAGCATTGATGGGTAATGAGAGCAGTTTTGTACTGAATTCTGTAGGTGACAGGAAGCCAATGGAGGTTATGGAGAATGGGTGTAATATGTTCAAATTTACGAACTCTCAACAGAATCCTTGCTGCACTGTTTTGAATGTATTGAAGTTTCTGAAGGTTTTTGCCAGGGATACCAATAAACAGGGAGTTGCAGTAGTCGAGCCTGGAGGAGACAAAGGCATGGACGAGTTTCTCAGCATCAGGAAAAGTCAGAGATGGGCGAAGTCTGGAGATGTTTCGAAGATGGAAGAAGCAGGTTTTAAACAGATGCTTAATGTGATTTTCAAATGTAAGATGAGAGTCCATTTTTATTCCAAGATTTGTAACAGAGGTGGAGAGGGGGATGTCTTGACCAGAGAAGGAGATTGTTGTTAAAGTTGATGTTTGTATCTGGTGAGGGGTGCCAATCAATATGGCCTCAGTCTTCGAGCAGTTTAATTGAAGAAAGTTCTGATTCATCCATGCCTTTATTTCCTCCAGGCAGGCAGAGAGAACATATAGCCTATTCTCGATCCTCGATACCCAACCCTAGCTGGCAGTTGAAGCAGCTTCTGTTTATCATTTAGTACATTGTTTAGGGCTGAAACTAACAATTATTTTAATGATCGATTAATCGACCAATTACTTTTTCCAATTAATCGATGAATCAGCAAAAAAAGTTTTAATTTCTACCCCTTTATTCCAAAACTTAACATTTGACTAACATAAAAATTTGCACAAAATACAGGTTGCTACTTGACTATTCTGTTAGTAAAATATTGAATAATAAAGAATAAAAAAGTTAGTCAAATAGCTTCAATAAAAAATAATAAATGTACACAAAAATATATACAAATGTATGCTTTATCCATCAACCTTTATTTGGACAGATAAGTCACATTGAGCCTAGAAGACTCGTTTACTTTGTACAAGTGAGATCTGCGTGAACAGACAAAAAGGAATGAAACTGGACACATTAGGAATTGGAGGCGAAAAAATTCCTATTAAAATCTTTCTTCTTGCCTGAGAAGAAAAACTCTAATATTAAAAAACACCTCGCACAAATAAGCACATAGTGACGTAGACACTCTGCAGAGGGGAGGGAGACACCGAGAGCGGTGAGCAATAGCCGTGTTTCCATCAAGGTTTCTTGATGCGCATTTTAAAGTATTGCATCAGAAAAGGTGAATGGAAACGGCATGATTCGAATTAACTTCCTCTAATTCGCAAAAAAGTTGATACGCTCGCTTGAGGTGGTTTTTGGGTTTTTCGAAACAGAGCTGATGCGCAAAACGAGAGATGGAAACAGATTAGTTGACTCAGTTCTGACGTAGCGAACATTCACGTCATGTGACTGATCAGCTGTTTCTGCTGTAACATCGCTAAAACTAGTTGGCATGACAGAATAAATACAACTTGCCCGATAGCAACACATACCTGAAATATTTTCTCCATTTTGCCGAGATGTGTGGTCGGGTCCTATTTTCAACCGCTACTTCCTGTTTACTGTAGACATGCGTATCGCTGACGTCTGATGTAATGACGCGGACGTCTGACGTAATGCCGCTTTGCGTGGCCTGGTGGATGTGCTTCAAGCCAGTTGATGGAAACACTTCTGATTCGCATTCATTTTTATTTACATTGTTGCGAAATTTCAAAAATTCGCTCAAAATTCGAATTGAAAATAGATGGAAACACGGTTAATGTCCATGAACACTCTAGAGGGCACTGGAAGAGTTCTGATAAGGATGGAATAATCAGCTAGTTTTTTCCACTGAGATCTATAAACATTCTCGAGCGATGGACGAGCTCTTGATAACTGATGAGTTTATTTAGTTGAACATTGACATCATTATTCTCATTGCCAGACTGCTTTCACTACCGTGAGAACTATAAACACAAAGAATAAACCTTAAAATATCTGAGTATGTACACTTTTACATGTAAAATATATACAGATGAGCAGTACATTAGCATGAAGCTACACTTAGCACAGATGATGCACCTCATGGCCCAGGTTACTAGCTGGAGAATTCTTGCTGCAACTTACGTTGTGACACACCTTCATTAATATGTAAAAGACTGTGTAAGCTTCACATAAAATACAACCAATCTTTATCCTTCTCATTAGTGTTCAACATGCTGAACAACAAGGAAACTTACAATATGTCGTCAGTACTCTGCTCAAGCTCTGCTAATCGTCTACTCACGCCAATATTGTTTTACCACTGGAGAATATCTGCTTTGGACATCACATCTGGTTTGCAACTAACTTTACTTAAAATTAAACAATTATTTTAAACAATTTGTGAACAATAAATGCTGGTGAAACTTTTTATACATTTATACTACTATGGAAAACTACTATGAAAAAACTCAGGACAGTATTACACTCTATTTCATTTTATGATTGTGTTTATTAAATGTTGGTGTTTTGGTGTTGGTGAAACTTTGTATACTTTTTTACTACTATGAAAAACTACTATGCAAAAAACTCAGGACAGTACTAAACTTTTATTATTTCATTTTATGCTTGTTTATTAATTGTTTAGTGTTTAAATGGTTACTGTTGCACCGAGGGACTGAGAGAGAAATGCAATTTCAATCCTGTGTATGTCCTGTACATATTGCAGTTCTGACAATAAAGTTGACTTTGACTTTGACTTTTGACTTTGACAGCATGAACATAACATCTCTGTCAGTTACCGGGGAATGGCCAAGGTCAATGCTAATGAGAATCCAAGAGTCCTGAAATGATGACAGAATGTTTATTCAGCTGGTTCACTCTGGTTGTCAGTGAAATTTTCCGATGGGCAGGGTTGAGCGTCAGATTACATGTCCTCTAGGCGTATTCAGATAAGGTGGCCTTTAAGGCCAGCCAGGAGAGCCTTATTCAGATAAACACACAGTTGTTTTGGGGACAGGCAGAACATAATGACAACTACCTTGAGTCTGCGTTGGTCCAAAAACAGTTCTGAAATGTCCAAATTACGTGGCCACACCGATGGAACGTGCCTGAGTAAAATCTCAGAGATCTGATCCATTCTGCCCAAGGCAATTGAGTCTGGGTACACAGGCACGAACCAAGCCATCATAAAGGCAAGCAGCATGATTGGGTCCCAATTTGCTGCAGACGACTTCCTTGATTGTAGATAAAACCAGCAACCAGCTGAATCCAAAAAGCAGGAACCAGTTATCGTAAATCCAATTAAATATGCATCCTTAAAATCCACAGATGGCAGCAGAGATAGACACATCATCAAGTCTTCAAGTCAATGAGATATCCAGCTGCGTGCTTGCCAGCAGGGCAAATTGGCTCGCCTAAAGCCTGTTTTCCCTTTGAAGAAAATTTAAGGGCGGCCGTGGTGTAGTGGTAATGGCAGTCGTCTCCCGATCAGAAAGTTGGCGGTTCGACTCCCGGGACCCGCACCATGTGTCGTTGTGTCCTTGGGCAAGACACTTAACCCTGAGTTGCTCCCGGTAGGACTGGAAAGCACCTTGCATGGTAGTCTGCCGCCACCGGTTTATGAATGTGTGTAGCATTCAATATATGTGTAGCACTTTGAGATTTTCAGTAATGAAAAGTGCGTTATAAATTGAATTAATTATTATTATTATTATTATTATTATTATTATTATTATTATTATTATTATTATTATTATTATCAATTGTGTTGAGGGACCAACTGGCCAAATAAATCCATAATTATGGTTCGGAAGATATGCAAGAGAGGCTCAGAAGCAGTTTCATAGAAAGACAAAGCAGCAAAGCAGAGTGGGAGGGGAACGTCCGACCTCAGCAGGAGCAAGTGGTGCACAATATGTAGCTACTTTGTAAAATGTGTCCTTGAGGGAAGAGTGTAATCTGAATTAAAAGTACGGATCCTTGTAGTAAAGCCTTTGTATTCAACCTTTGAAAGAGGCCTCTTGCCAGTGACGAACATTTAAAGATGCTTTCAGCCAAGACAGCTGCTTGCTGTGGTGTGCATGATGTATTTCCATCATGAAGGCTGTCATTGTTTGTTGTTGTTTTTTGGAATGCGAAAGAGTTTATATATATTATAGCATAATTTACAGCAACTCAAGAAACGCCTTGTTTCACTTACAGTGTTAGGTTAAGGCAAAAGTAGCTCAAAGAGCAATTAAACACACACACACACACATATATAAAATACTTAATTGCGCACATTTGAGTAGATGTACGTATTAAATTACTTTAGATCCTATTAAAATGCAAATCATCCTGCCATACAAGCAGTGTATTCACTCAGACTTTGCTGGCAAATTAAAAGGTGAAGCGTAATCATTAAATTATTATCATCTTTGTGTTAGATTTATTTATAAATCACATTTAAACACTGCTTGTACAAATTAAATAAAAAGTAACACACAAATACTGTTATCAGTCATTAATCAGATAAACGAGCAGCAACTTCAGAGACTGACGTTACGTTTTCTCTCTTGGAAACAGAGCAATGTGTTTTAATGTAGAGACTTATCTGCCACCACATGATGAGTTGGGAGTGAGATGTTTTGTATCTGATGCTGAGCTCCTTCAGCCTCCTCGTGACTCCCACATGTTTACGTTTATCTCCATGGTTCTCCCGTGTCATGTCGTCACTTTTCAAAGCTGCATGTTGCACAGTTTTTAACTTTGTGAAGCGTGAAGTGCTCCCACACTTTTAAAGACTTGGGTTGAAAAGTTTTCTCCTCGTTGGTCATGTGTAAAATTTACCTAATTTCCTTTTAAAAGAACGCCTCTGCTCTGCTTCCGCCTTCCCCCTCGCTCAGTTCAACTCACGCTGCAGAGTAAAAAAACAAACGACGTTATTCAGTCAGCTAGCATTGACAATGCTCTGCAAGTGAACAAAACAGCTCTGCAACGCCGTGAGAGACACATAATTGCATGACACAACGAATCAATAATGAAATTTGTTGCCAGCACTTTTAATAATCGTTTTTTATCGATTTTATCGATTCGTTGTTGCAAACCTGTTTTTTTCCATCGTACTCCGGGTAATTTTTTAAAAAATATTTCCTGTTTTAAATCCATTTAGTATTTATTTTTTATTACAGACGTCAGATCTTAGTTGGGATGACTTGCTGAGCGGAGCATTCCCTTAATCGTCCATTCTGTGTATGCGCGCCGCACGCTTGAACTTTTAATTGGACGTGTTGCATTTTACTGTTAAAAATCGATTCTCAAGTCCTTAAAATTGATATTGTTAAATTACAATGCAATAAATCTAAAATCAATTAAATCATTTTTTTTTTTACCCAGCGCAGGTGGATGATACCTGAGTCAAAATCCAAGCTAAGGAAGTAGAAGCGTTCACCAGGCATGCAGGGTCTGATGGCACTTTGGTAACAGTTCCTGTTTTAAATGTGCTATACAAATAAATCTGACTTGACTCTGGCACTGTGCTGGATCACTGGTGTATCTGCGGATAAAAATAGTTTGCCAAGAGATTTAACAGACATTTCTCTGGATTTAACAGAGGTGCAGCTTAAACTCCCAACCACACTAGATAGACCTACTAACCAGTCAGAAGTAGGGTGGTGCCTGCCTTGGATCTTGGCAAAACTGTGATTCAGATCCAGCAGTGGTTCTGTGTGCTGTTGAATGTCTCTGTTTCCTGGGCTGCTTTAGTGCACGGTCTGACCTGGGCTGAAGTTCAGGGGCCTACAGCATTGGGGACCATATTGTTTTGAGATCACGTGATGAGCTGAAACGCATCGTCTTGTGCAAACCGGATTCCAAAAAAGTTGGGACACTAAACAAATTGTGAATAAAAACTGAATGCAATGATGTGGAGATGCCAACATCTAATATTTCATTCAGAAATAGAACATAGATGACAGATCAATAGTTTAAACTGAGTAAATGTAACATTTTAAAGGAAACATATGTTGATTCAAAATTTCACAGTGTCAACAAATCCCAAAAAAGTTGGGACAAGTAGCAATAAGTGGCTGAAAAAAGAAAATTGAGCATATAACGAACAGCTGGAAGACCAATTAACACTAATTAGGTCAATTGAAAACATGATTGGGTATAAAAAGAGATTATCAGAGTGTCAGTGTCTCTCAGAAGCCAAGATGATAGGAGGATCACCAATTCCACCATTGTTATGCAGAAAGATAGTGCAGCAATACCAGAATGGTGTTACCCAGTGTAAAATAGCAAAGACTTTTAAGTTATCATCATCAACCATGCATAACATCATCAAAAGATTCAGAGAATCTGGAACAATCGCTGTGCGTAAGGGTTATGGCCGTGAAACTCTACTGGATACTTGTGATCTCCAGATCCTTAAACATCACTGTACCTCAAGCAGGAATGCCACTGTGAAGGAAACAAAAGAATGGGTTCAGGAATACTTCCAGAAAGCATTGTCGGTGAACACAATCCACCATGCCATCCGCCGTAGCCAGCTGAAACTACTGTGTAAACAGGAAGCCATTTCTAAGCAAGCTCCACAAGCTCAGATGTTTGCACTGGGCCAGGGGTAATTTAAAATGGAGTGTGGCAAAATGGAAGACTGAGGTATGCACTTGAAAGAAGAGGAATGAAAGTCAGCCGTAGTAAGACAGAGTACATGTGTGTGAATGAGAGGGAGGCTGGTGGAACAGTGAGGCTACAAGGATAAGAGGTCACAAAGGTGCAGGACTTCAAGTACTTGGGGTCCACTGTCCAGGAAAATGGGAAATGTGGTAAAGAGGTGAAAAAGAGACTCCAGGCAGGATGGAGTGGATGAAAAATTGTTTCAGGAGTGATTTTTGACAAAATGGTGTCTGCAAAGGTCAAAGGAAAAGTTTACAAGACAGTGGTGAGACCAGCTATATTGTATGGTCTGGAGACAGTGTCATTGACAAAAAGACAGGAGAAAGAACTGGAGGTGGCATAAATTAAGATGCTGAGGTTCTCCTTAGGAGTGACAAGGATGGATAAGATCAGGAATGAGATCATCAGAGGTACAGCACATGTTGAACAACTGGGAGATAAAGTTAGGGAGGCCAGACTGAGATGGTTTGGGCATGTCCAGAGGAGGGACAGTGGTTATATTGGTAGAAGGATGTTAGAAATGCAGCTGCCAGGAAAAAGACAAAGAGGAGGCCAAAGAGGAGATATATGGATGCAGTTAGAGGGGACATAAAGGTAGTTGGAGTGAGGACAGAGGATGCAGAGGACAGAGTGAGGTGGAAGAGGATCACTCCCTGGGGCGACCCCTGAAAATGGAAAAGCCGAAAGAAGAAGAACAAAACTAAAAGAAAGGTGTGTGTTACTCCTCTCGAGTTCAGTTATGGATCAACGTCTTTCTTGGGTTTTAACAGACATTTATTGTAGACAACGTGACTTAACAATGCCCCAAAAATGCCGTCAGAACTAAGAAAGAAAACACAGATCTAAATTAGTTCACGGACAATAAAGATTTACAGAAATAAAAGACAAATAAAATACACAAATAAAACAATAAATCGTACTTCATTGGCCACATTAACTCCAGAGGAATAAAGACGATTTTCTACAGCTTCTTCTCACAAAAAGAAATGAAAAAAACCTCCCCTTTGTCTTCTGGGGGAAACTTCTCGNCAGGGCTGCGGGGCGCGCGCTGCGTCTGGAGACTCCAACATCATGTCATGAAAAGTCTCCACCAAGACGCACAGACTCGTTTCTTCACATCATCTACATAAACAAAGATCTATGTTCTAGCAAACATCCAAGTAAGTTCCTCTGTGTTTACAGTAATAATGGTAATAAACTCGTGCGCAAAGTTAATATTTCCACACAGAATGAATGAATGAGCCGGTTCGCGCACCACAGCAGGGTGCGCGCGCACACAAATACCGACAATCACTCGTTCTTTGCATGATGAACACATTTTATTACTATTCTTACTTAGGATGTTTGTCCTCACTCATATTATATTGAATTCATTATTTTCCCGAATCTAGAAATCATTTCTGATCGCGCAGGGATCAAACAAACATGTCCTTCACACATGCAGGAAGTAATTTGCATCTGTTTAACATATGTAAATGTAGGCGTGTCAGGGGAGGTGTCTCACGTGCGCTCAGTTCCACGTCAATTGTGATGTACAATGTCGTTGACTTTAGCATTTCTCCTTGTTCTTTGCCATTTTTGTCTTTGCTGTAGTCCCAACAAATATTCCCTTTTCCATCTGTGCCAGAACTCATTGGCTAGGTATTGAACTCTACGCCATCTTTTGCGAAGGTACAAGTCCTCTTACAAAGTCTCCTGGGGGTGGTAATATTACAGACGACTTCATGGTCAAGAGAAGATTGGGCGTAAGTGGTTGAGGTCCAGTAGGATCACTGAGTAGGTGTGGGGTGATGGGTCAACTGTTTACGATGGCCATCACTTCATAAAGATAGGTCCTTAATGACAAACAGTCCAATGTTCGGGATGACTGATCCAGGATGGAGGACAATACACTTCTGACTGTACGGATTTGTCTCTCCCAGGATCCGCCCATATGACTGGCAGAGGGAGGGTTCATCACAAATTCACAGCCTAGTTGCTTCAGACTTTCCTTGTCCATGTCTTTTACTGCTTCCAGGAGCTCTCGCTCTGCCCCAACAAAGTTAGTACCATGGTCCGACCGCAACTGACATACATTTCCACGTAGGGCGATGAAGGCACGGAATGAATTGAGAAAGGCATCAGTTGAGAGATCAAGTAACTCAATATGTACTGCACAAGAGCACAGGCACATAAACAGCAGCCCATAGCGCTTGAGCTCTTTCCTTCCTTGACATAAAATGGACCGAAACAATCCATCCCACAATATGTGAAGGGAGGAGTTGTTTCCACTCTCTCATTAGGCAGGTTTGCCATTTTCTGCTCTTCTGTTCCACGTCTGAATTTCCTGCATTTCACACAGCTGTAGATATAGGAGCCTACTGCTCGACTACAACCAAGTATCCAAATGCTGTTTGCTCTTAGCTCATTTATTGTCATGCCCCGACCTTGATGTTTCACTCGCTGATGATAGTGATGGATCAGCAACCTTGTGATATGGCTGGTCTTTGGTAAAATAGCTGGATACTTGACGTGTGGATGTAACATAGCTTGCTGTAATCTACCTCCCTCTCGGAGGACGCCCTTGTGGTCCAGGAAGGGATTGAGTCGATAGTCTGTTTGTCTTGTCTTCAGTTAACTCTTTTCGGGACTGAAGCTCCTTGATTTCTTTGGAGAAGACTGACCCTTGTACCATGGTTATGATTCTAAGTTCAGCTTCTTGTCTTTCTTCAAGACTTGTGGCTTCATGGGTTTTTCTTTGCTTCTTCTTAAACTCTCTTCCAAATCTGATGTCTTGTAATAGCCTTGACTAGTTTTGACCAGCTGGAGAATTTCACAAAACGTTCTGCCAGAGAATCCACCCTTGATGACGTGTGGTATACAACTACTTTGCGTACTTCGGGGTCCTTTGATTAAAGTTCTCACACCTTAGCCTCTTCATTGGGAAGCTTTTCTTGCCAGAGAAAACTTGTTGAAATGAAGCGTAAATCCTCTTGAGAGAGGTGAGAATCTTCCACTTTCTTTTCATTGAAATCAGCCTCAAGCACTTTGATCACATCTGATGGTGTGACAACTTCTTTAACTTGGGTGTAACAAACATAGTGCACTTCTTTCAACAACTGATCAGATTGTGGACTGGGTGTCACTTCTTTGACAATGCTCCTGTGACTACATCCAATAATGTCTCCATAGTTCACACAAGGATCAACACCTCCAACTATTGTCCAGCCGAGATCTGTCTTTTGGCCAAAAGGCTCATTGTCTTTTCCTGACACAACTGCTCTAGGTACCAGTGCTTGTGAACAGTTATAAACACTGCAAAATGTCACATCATGTTGATACTGATCTGTTTCTTGTTGCTGCGTTCATCTGTGACCATCTGCTCATAATGACCCATCTGCTCATAATGACTCATGTTCGTGCTGCTGTTTATAATGATGTTTTTCTTAATGGTGTCGAAATTAGCGCGTTAATTATTTGCGTTATTTTATTTATTATGACGCGTTAAAATAAAATAACGCAACGATTATTTTGAAAAGCTCCCCCCGGATGCCGACCTCACTTCCGGTTTCCGCTTGCTAACGCTGTTAGCGAAAGCACCGTACCTGCACTCACATGCGATCACTGGACTTCTGCTAGCAATGATAACTATTTGGGTGTCACGGCTCACTTTATTGATGACAGCTGGAGCCTGCACTCCTTTGTTTTAACTGTGAGTAAATCTACCGAGCGCCACTGTGCAGAGGCCTGCGCGCAGCACGTCCAGAGGCTGGACACGAATGGAACATTGAGAAAAAAAAACAACAACGCTCGGGACAGACGGTGAAATCCCCCTGCTCACAGAAGCTGAGCTGAAAAAGTTGGAGGAGCTACCTGAGCCATGCAGGTACGGTTTTATTTCTTTTTCTTTGTAGTTAAGTTTGATATTGGTTAGTGTGTGTGTGTTTAAAATAAAATATAATTCTTCTTTCTGCTCCCTTTTCATTCAGTGTTTTTCTTTTTGATGAATTTGCTTTTTTACTCTAAATGAATGAATAAATGAATTAAATTAAATAAAAGCTCTGAGTTTTTTTTCAGTCAACCTTTACTTACACAGGTTAGTCTCAATGAGCCTCAAGGACTCATTTACAAGAGAGACCTGATTATTGTTTATTAATTTGTGTTTTCACAGGTATGTCACAGAAACTCTGGGTGGACACATCTCCTGTTCTGTGGTGCTGCCTGCCTTCTGCCACATGTTCAGAGTCATGGAGCCTTCAGATGACTGTCAACATACTGCGATTCAAGAAGGCCTTGAAGGTACTGTAATGTAGAGACTGGTTTGCCTTAGTAGCTGGATAAATGAAGAGTAGATCTTATACATGTGGTTTAAAACAAAGCAGAAATGTTCTGTAAGGTTCTAAATCTCAGTTCACACTAATTCATACAGTTTATCAAACAGTAAAATGTTTTGATTTCAGTTTTTAAACACTGTGTGAAAGTAAAAGAAATTAAATAAAAGCTCTAATTTTTTTTTTCAGTCAACCTTTACTTACACAGGTTAGTCTCAATGAGCCTCAAGGACTCATTTACAAGAAAGACCTGATTATTGTTTATTAATTTGTGTTTTCACAGGTATGTCACAGAAACTCTGGGTGGACAGAAGTACATCGTGGTGCTGCCTGCCTTCTGCCACATGTTCAGAGTCATGGAGGCTTCAGATGATGACACTGTCAACATATTGCGATTCAAGAAGGCCTTTTGTGAAGACCTGGCTCAACGAAAGAAGAACTCCAATCTCACTTGGCTCAAGAATGCTACTGCACTTGATCCCAGGTTCAAGAACTTAAAATGCAAGTAATGTAGACATTGGTTTGCCTTAGTAGCTGGATAAATGAAGAGGAGTAGATCTTATACATGTGGTTTAAAACAAAGCAGAAATGTTCTGTAAGGTTCTAAATTTCAGTTCACACTAATTCATACAGTTTTATCAAACAGTAAAATGTTTTTGAACCACAAAATGAATGTTTGCAATGCACTTTAGTTAGGTGCTGCATTTTCTTTACAAAATTATTTCTAGTTTTTAAACACTGTGTGAAAGTAAAAACAATAAAGGTTATGACTTAACTGATGAATGAATCCATCTTTATTATAAGTTGCCTTTAAGTGTTTAATCGCGATTAATCGCGATTAATTTTAAAACTGATGTGCGATTAATTAGTTAAAAAAATTTAATCGATCAACACCCCTAGTTTTTCTACTACATTAGGGCTTAGTGTATTACTAGCTGATGTCTCTCTTAGTTAATCCTAGATGTTATTGTTGTTTTTCTCTTGCATTTGTTGTTGGATGTAACTGGGACCCTGTGTACATAATCTCGTTTTCATCACATGTACTACATGCGGTGCAAATGACAATAAAGACTCTCTGACTGTCTGACTCTGACTCTGATAACCTATCAGCAGACCAACATCACATTCAATCAGAGGTGCTATTTCATCAGTGAGGTGCTCCAAATGTGGCCATGCTCCTGCCGTCTTGGGTGTGGGAATATGGTTTAAAATTGCAGGGATGAACTCTCTTGTGTATGTAGTAGGAAGTGAGATTTTCTTTGATGAGTAGAAACCTCTGATTTGTAGCCCTGAGATCCTTTGACTTGGAACAACTTCCTCTTTGCATGACAATGTAGAGAGCTTTAACTGTACATCTCTCTTTTCTGTATCCAGAACATCTGCCTTTTCTTGCAAAACAAATGTAGTGTCGCTCTGAGTGTCCAGAAGGGCGTATACTAGCATTTCTTGTTCTGGGTTGCTTACTGTGGATAACCAAACTGGAATCACTGTAGATGTGAGATCACTCTTGTCACCTTGGATCACACGGTTTGAGATTGCCCCACTTAAAGTTTCTTTACTTTGTTCTTTGGTTTGTTTGGTTTCCCTGGCTTTCATCCCTTTAATTTCTCTTTGTTCTTTATCTCTGTCCTTATTTCTTTTGAATTCTTTGTCTCGTTCTTCATGTAGGCACGTTGGGTGTTTTCCCTTGCAGGTGTTACAGATTCTTTCACATTTCCAAAGCTGAGACATCCAAAACACAGTCCTTTTAGCTTCACAAACTCCACTCTTTCAACTAGCGTCTTTTCCATAAACTTTCAACATGTGTGAATGTTGTGATTTAATTTTTCACAGAATACACATTTGTTTGTTTCTGTTTTCTCTTCTGAGCTGCTTGCAAACACCTTTGCTCTAACACTTTGAGCCTTTAAGGCAGGGGTAGGGAACCTTTTTGGCTGAGAGAGCCATAAACGCTGCATATTTTAAAATGTAATTCCGTGAGAGCCGTACAATATTTTTTTAAACTAAAAACAAGTAAATGTGTACATTTTATGAAGCCCAACACTTTTAAAGTACAATAAGTATCTGAATGCTTTTTAATAACATTGTTATGCTGTTGTTAACAATGATAAATAAAGTATTTCTTACCATTAATGTGACTTCTGGTGCTGCATGGTTTTGCTGATGGCCTTGTAGTCTGGTTGATATGTATTGAGGTTAAGCTGACCACCTGAATGACCAGCGACATCACCTCACCAAGCTGCTCGCCACAGATCTGAGCACAAAGCGCCTCCTGATGTAGGATGCAGTGAAAACTTAAGATGGGTCTCTTTTCCTGTTCACAAAGTGCTACAAATCCTTTGTTTTTCTCCACCATGCACGGAGCACCATCAGTACACACTGAAATAAGTTTGTCCATCTGTAGATTTTTTTCTTTAGTGAACTCAGTGAAAGTTTTTAATAAATCATCCCCTTTTGTTGTCCCTTTCAGAGGCAAAACAGCAAGACTTTCCTCACGTAGTGTGTCATGGCATGTCTTTTATTTGTTTAATTATCTTGTCTTTATCCGAAAAGTCGTCAAAAAGTTCATTGGCAACATCAAGCATGAATGTTTTGGCGTACTCACCATCTGTGAATGGCTTCCCGTTTCTCACAATGGTGAAAGCACAAGCAAAACTAGCTGAATTCCAGTCACCTTGTTGAGTCCAAACACGAAGGTGCTGCTGACCTGCTTGTACTCTGCCCAGTAGCTCTTCACATGCTTTTTTCCTGCTGTCCCCCACAGGATATTTTGATGCAAAGGCAACATGTCGTGTGTCGAAGTGCCACTTTATATTTGAGCGTTTCATCGAGGCAATTTTATCATTGCATATCAGACACACTGCAGAACCTGCTCTCTCCGCAAAAGCAAATCGCTCTGTCCATTCCGGCTGAAAAGTACGATAATCCTCGTCTTGTTTTCGTTTAGCCGCCATCTTCATCACACGGGTTTCCACAACTAGCTAAGCTAGCTGCTAGGAGGGATGTTTACTTCCTGATCACGTCTCCTCCCGTGTCCGTGAAGCATCATCCGATTGGCTCCGGTCAGCGCCAGTCACCCGCGGACAGCTGTGATTGGCTCCAGTCAGCGCCCCGCGGACAGCTGTGATTGGCTCCAGTCAGCGTCCCGCGGACAGCTGTGATTGGCTCCAGTCAGCGCCAGTCACCCACGGACAGCTGTGATTGGCTCCAGCCACTCGCGGCCATGTTTTATATTTTTATCGGCTTTTTAAAAAAATTATTATTAAAGATTTGTCTGAGAGCCATATGCAGCCATCAAAAGAGCCATATATGGCTCGCGAGCCATAGGTTCCCGACCCCTGCTTTAAGGGGTTCAGCTTCTCTGAGTCATTTGCTTTAAGTGCATGTAGTGATGTCACTGGGTTGCACGTTATCTTGGCCTCTCTTGTGATAAAGTCAACAAAGTTGCTAAATGTTGGAAATGAACCATACTCCTCTTCAATCTGAATGACCTTTCTATTCCATATTGCTGTAAGCCAATCAGGAAGCTGAGCATTCTCTGGTTCTCACTACAGTCATTTAGAACCTCAAGACTCTTTATCTGAGACATTGCTGCTTCACAACTCCTGAGAAAGTCTGAGAACTCTCTTAGTTCAGCACTGTCCTTTGGTCCAATTTTCGGCCGTGATGAAAGCTTATCTCTGAAGGCTTTGGCGATCATAAATGAACTTCCATATCTTTCCTCCAGAGTGTTCCAAGCTGTGTGGTATGCCAAATCTGTTTCCAGCAGGAAGTAACCTTCAATAGCCTTTCTTGCAGGACCACCAACATACTTTCGAAGGTAGTAAACCTTTTAACTTACTGGGATGTTCTTTCTTTCAATCAGCATTTGAAATGAAAATTTCCAGTCCTTGTACTTGATAGGATCACCACTGAAAACAGCGGGTTCTGGAACTGGTAGACGGCTAACGTTAATGGACTCTGCTAAAACCTTAGCTAGTACCGTTTTTCCATCTTCTTGTGTGGCATAACTAGGTCGCTCACTTGAGGTGTCTTGATACCTAATAAACGGCTGTGCACTTGGATTGAGGTTTGAAGATGCAAGCTTTGGTTCAGGTTGGCTTATTGGATTTGATGTAGTCCTTGGTTTGCTCGTACCATGCAGAAGCCCTGATATTTCATCATCTGAGTTGCATTCTTGCTCATGCACTTTCAGCCGTGCTTTGGCAGCGTTCATTTGTTTTACAGTTTCTAAACGTTCAAGCTCTCTTCTCCTTTGCTCTAAAACTCTTTGAGTTTTGGCGTTCTCTGCTTCTTGTTTTGCAAGCCTTTCCTTGTTTTTTTAATTCAAGCTCTTCGAGTTTCTTTCTTTCAGACTCCATTTCTTCCATCATCTTTAGAGTAGCTTCCATTGCAGCCAGTTCTGCTGCTGCTTCTTGTCTTTTGACAGACAGCTTGCTTGAGTAGCTTGAACGTGCACTACTTGGTTGTTTAGAACTTTGGGAGGCTGTTGAGGTGAACACGGAGCTAGCTTCGTTCCATCTCACCGATCTCCTTTCTATCTCGTTCTCATCTTCTTTTGGAGCTGTGCTTTCTTGGGCTTGTTTTATAATCTTTTGGGAAACTGCACCACACGTGTCCACTCTGCGACGAGTGCCTCCATCAGGTGTTTCATAACTGCACAGCTTTTCATAAGCTTGCTTCACTTCTCCTGAAGCATGTTGGATTTGAACAATGTGATTATGCAAATTTGTTTTAATAGGTGCATCAAGAGCTCTTTTAGTCTGTTTGGCAACAGTTTTCCATTTGTCATAGCTGAACTTGAAACAAGTTTGAATCTTGTTTAATCTTTCTTCATGCAGTGCTTGGCCTTTCTCTGTGAGTTTTCTCTGTCTTACACTTTTCTTCAAGCTCTCTGCTGAAACAACTTGACTTGTGCTTGGCTCTAAAGGGTTAATATCTGCGGCTTTTTCTTCATGATTTCCTTCTCGCTTCAACTCCACAGCTTCAGCATCACAGTCTTTTTGCATGGCCTTCTCACTGCTCATTGTATACTTTGGGCCTTATTAATTCAGTTTAACGTTAGTGTCTTTATAGTAAAGTCTGTAGTTTTAACGTAGCTTAAATACTACCCTTTAATTTGTTTATAAACTTGAATAATCCTCTGTTCTTCCTTTCTTTTCAAAATGAACCTAAATGTGGTGTGAGTTTAATTTCCCTTTTAAATACCACCCTTTGAAAATATTTACAACTGAAATAATTTTCTCTTCAAAGATCAAGTTAAGTGTGGTAATGTAAATCTTAAATCAGAATAAGAAATCTTTCATTTGTTACAAACAGAAAATTATTTCAATGTCAAACAAAATTATACAACTTGCTGCACTCATTTCCTTCTTTTGTTCACGCTTAATTTGTCAAACACTTGTAATTCACTTACAATTAGCTTGGTAACAATCACCTTTGTATGAAACAAACAATTTCTTAACTTTTAAACTTGTGCCCTTTTACCACAGCAGATTACCCTTTTAAGCACTTACAGAGTCCCTTCAAAGTTAGCTAGGTTAATTCAACTGTTCACCATTAACTTATTTTAAAGGTGTTACTTGCTAGTAGATCAACCACGCTGAACTCCTGGACACTGGCTGCTTCTGGTTCGGGTGATCCGTGCTTGCAGCGTCTTCACTTTGATCCCAGAGAGTGACGTCACCGCTTAACGAGTGCTCTGGCTCCACGCTGCAGCGGGGGCTTCCCTCCGCCCTCTGCTCCTCTCCAGAAACACGTAGCAGGCTGAGTTCTCTGACTCCAGCACGTTGACTTCTGACTGCAGCACGTACTCAACCGTTGAGTTACTGCAGCACGGAAAGGCTGAGTTCTGACTGTGGTCACAGGCTTGAGTTCTGACTGTTACTCCTCTCGAGTTCAATTATGGATCAACGTCATTCTTGGGTTTTAACTAGGGTTGGGCATCATTTGAATTTGAGCGATTCCGATTCCGATTCTTCGTTTCGATTCCGATTCTTTTCGATTCTCGATTCCGATTCTTTTTGTAGGCGGGGTTAAAAAAAACCCATGTCAATTCAATAGGCTCTTTGCACGTCAACTTCCGTGTTCCGGTCAATGCGGTTAACTCACTTCCGGTCTATTGAACATGGCGTTTTATTAGAGGTGTTCGTGTTTTCAGGGCTTGCCCAAGCTGACTATTAACGATGTTAATCGCATTTGTAAGTCTCATCCAAAGCTCCAACGACTAAATTAGAGAAAGGCTTTAAGATGTATGCCTCGTCTTACATCCACAAACACGAAGGTGAGTTTTACTTTGCTTCGATTGTGTGGCTAACGTTAGCTTTAGCTAATGCTAGCAGGCATTTTTACCGGTGATTTTGGTATAAAATGTACCAATAAAGTACCTGAACATTCTCAGTTATTCAATCGGACAATGTTTAACCTAATAATTTCTATTTGTGTTCAGTATATATTGCTTTTTTGCTGTTGATAGTGTCAAACAGAGACGAGGTAACAGGACAGGTTGTGGTTCTTTTAGCTTCAGATCCATAAAGAAACACGACAAACCTCAGTTTAAAAGTAGGGCAGCACAGGTAATTTGTCAGAGTTCGAGTTCAGCTGACTGTTCTGGTTCAAATTTATTATATGGACATGTTCCATGGGTTCCGTGTTATTTTATTTATTTATTTTTTTGCATGCATTTTGTTAAGAGCTCAAATGGGACAGTGTTTACAGCCCCCTCCTCATTTTATCAGGACATTTTTTTCATCATAACATTAAAAGCAAGACTAGTTCCACATGTTTTGTTTTAATGTTGATTGTGAAGCAGTTTGTAATCTTTATATCTTGAAAGCTGATGTATAAAGTTTCATTTACTAAACTATTTTAGATGTGAAACATTCCTAAAAAGATGAGAGCACCTCTCCTAATGTACAGTCATATTCAACAAATGTAGTATTCACAAAAGTTCATTAATTTCAATATTAATTTACTAAATATTTTTTTTTATTTTCATTTATTTTTGTAATAAAAATGACTGAGGTTTTCAAGTCTTTATTTCTGTTAATGATTTTGCTTGCAGCTGTGAAAACACGACATCTAAGATTAGAATATTGGTATACTGATCAATCTCACAAACCAGCCCCATCATAAAGCATATGCTAATTTGTTGATAATGACTGTAAATGACTTCCCGTGCTGTAAACATGAGTTCCATTTGATCATAGTATTTTTCACTGTTTTAAGGAGGGCACTCCATTTCATGCCAACAGTTTGAAAGAAAACCTTAACAAAATGTGTAATATGATCTGTCAACAGGTAGTCCTCAAGAGATTCCGTTCCTGTTGTAATGGTGACGTGCAGTTGTTCCTGTGTGGCTGGTTCTGGATTTCACAGGGTGCAAAACCAGGTCCAGTTGGCAAGATGGTGGCCTGGGTCGACTGTGTAAAGGAGGATTACGGTAAATAATACTGGCAATATATAATTTTCATGTCTTGCTACCATACATATATTTTAGCCCCGAGTTAAATACATCTGTGTGATGTTTTATTCAAAGGAATACGGATACCCTCTTCAGAGGAATGACTGGCTCTCTTCCTGACCTGTCTGCTTCGAGTGGCAGAGGTATACTGTACTGCGATTTGGACACATCATCTGTCACCAACCGAGAGTGTCTGGCAGCGACTGGATGGAAGATCAAAAAATAATCAGACAGAACTGTGACCACTTCTATTTTATGTTTTTGAATAGGTTGTGTGCTGTAGATACTATGAAATTCAAAAGAAAAAAAAAGACACTTTGTTTTATTACAATTTATCATTTGAAGAATTTGTTTGTTCTGATTTGTTTTACACAAAATAAATGAATTTCAAGTTGCACTAAGGTCAGCTCTGGCCTGTAATTTAGTTTGTTTAGCTTGCCCGTGTTTTTTCATAAAAGCAAGTGAAATGTGAAAAACAAGAAATGTTTATTTGTCTTCACATTTATTCATGAAATTTGATAACATGCAATCAGTTCATAACAATAAAAATACATTTAAATGCTTCTGTGAGAACTAATTTCGTGTGGACAATGTCCATCAGAAATTCTTTCCCTTAGCCCATGCACTGACGAGGTTTATTTTGATAATTAACCAGGCAAGCCACTGTAAAAAGTTCATTAAATATGTAAAAAAAGCTAAGTCTGGTCCTCTGGACATTCAAAAAACTGTCTACAGTATTTGTTTTTTGAATGTCCAGAGGACCAGACTTAGCTTTTTTTTTTAAATATTTTTCTACCTGGAGCATGCATCAGGGTAAGTTCATTAATACTTCAAACAATTGATAGTGGGATATCAATTGTTGATATCACGCTATCAACAATGTTATGCATATATACACATAATATATGTATACACATATATTATGTGTATATACACATATGTGTATATGCACATAATATATATGTATATATACACTTACATCTGTATATATACTGTACACATAATATATATGTATACACATATATGTGCATATACACATAATATATATGTATACACGTATATATTGTGTGTATATACACATATATGTGCATATACTGTACACATAATATATGTTTATATTCACATACATGTGTATATACACATAATATATATGTGTATATACACATACATGTGTATATAGGAAATCCTTTCGGATTGCACGCTCAATGTGAACTCGCAGACGTGCAATTTTCTGTCTGGAGGATCCTCCGTGGAAAATGAAAAGAATCCGAAAAAAAAAAAAAATCCGAAAGAAAAAGTCCGTGGAAATTTAAAAGACCATTACATCAGCATGCTTAGGGACACAGCAGTGTTCGTGATAATGTTTAACTTGCTTCTGAAACGCGAGTTTCTCTTTTCTAGCTGTCTAAGTTCCTCAAAGCGGAAGTTAGCGAGCCGCATCCGCTCAGGCGGATGTGACGTCAGCGCCGCAGATGCAAAGAGCCTATTCAGTTCAGTTTATTTATACTGTATAGCTCCAGGGCACTGAACAGAAACAATCAAATATAAAAATAATAAGTTAACAGAAACTTTAAAATAAAAATAATAAGTTAACAGAAACTTTAGTATAAAAATAATGGTAACACTATTTCTCTGAGGAGACTACTTTGAGTTTAACTCCATGTTATAAAAGAGCTACAGTAGTTAGCCAGAGTTCTTTCAGGATGAAATAATTTGAACTTCTGTTTGAATTTAATGCTATGAACTTTTTTTATTTTTGTTAAATATACTATGAATTTCTCACAGGGCAGATTAGAGCCAACATGGAGGACTCACCAACATATACTGTATTATTATTATTATTATACATATAATATTGTACAGTTTCTGATGCTGCAGTCATGTTACTGAGCTCCCACTGATGGGCTAACCTGGTTCCACCACCAGCAGCAGGATCCTCAGACAGAACAGCTGGTGGGATGTCCTGGTATCTGCAGCCCTCTCTCCATCTTCATGGACATGGAGCTGTGACATTACGTTGTGCCTCTTGATCAGCAAAACGCTCCTCCAGTGGAGACTTTCTGGACAGATTGCAGAGAGGTTCCTAAACAAACAACAGGTTTATCAGTATTATCAGTAAAAAGAGATTATTAAATCATTTTTAAGACTGAGAATGTATACAAATGTATACAATTATTAGCTCTGTTGTTATTGCCTAACTAACCTATTCAATAATTCTTCAAACTGTGACATTCACTCATAATGGAATGAAAGAGAACATAAACAGAAATTATATAATAATGAAAAATAGAGACATTAAAACATTTTAAAAGACACAGATAACTTTAAATGGATTAAGAATGTTAATGTTGGATTTGCTTAACTATAGAAACGTTTCTACAGTTTTATTTTGCTTTGTTTTGTTTTGTTTTTTGAATGTCCAGAGGACCAGACTTAGCTTTTTTGGATAGTAGTAATGTGTCTGAGTGCAATGTAAGTGCAATCCATGGCAGGAGTTGAATTCACATCTGAAAAGGGATGCAACCTTTTCACAACATATGCTGTAACTGTTCTGTGTCTCTCTTCATTCAGTTAAACTGACGTTTTTACCTTGGACACTGGTGTACACTGTGAAGCCATTTCAGGTAGTTTGTCTAAGAAAAAAAATGCGAGCTAACGTTAGCATCGTGTTTGTATTTGAGCTGACTTACCACTTTAAGCAGAGTATAACTTGTTAGCTGCCTTAATGTTGGTATGAGACGTAGTTTATAGTTTATTTATTTACCCGATGGAGCCGAAGAGGTAGCGATTAGCGAAAAGTCCGGCGGAGCGTTTTGCAGACGGACCACTCCGCACTTCCAGTCGGATACGAAGCGAAAATAATCCTGTGGAGCGCGTCAAACGGGACACTATTTTACTTCTCTCCTTTGCATGATAGAAAATTATTGCAAGTGCTGCACTGACCTGACTGGTCATTTTATTAATTAGTACGCTTTCAATCGTGGATCCACACTTCCGGTGGATTCTTCTTTGTTGGTTTTCGGCGGCAAATTCTTCTTCGGTGTTGGCGGCTACTTCCGGTCGGCTAACTAGCATCGAACATAGGAATCGCAAATTAATATTTTGAACGATTCCGGGAAAACCGGACATTTAGTCCCGGTTCCGAACGATTCTCGATTCTCGATGCCCAACCCTAGTTTTAACAGACATTTATTGTAGACAACGTGACTTAACAATGCCCCAAAAATGCTGTCAGAACTAAGAAAGAAAACACAGATTTAAATTAGTTCACGGACAATAAAGATTTACAGGAATAAAAGACAAATAAAAGACACAAATTAAACAATAAATCGTACCTCATTGTACACATTAACTCCAGAGGAATAAAGACGATTTTCTACAGCTTCTTCTCACAAAAAGAAATGAAAAAACACCCCTTTGTCTTCTGGGGGAAACTTCTCGTAAGTCTTATATGCAGTAATGGTTATATGGTTCTCCCAACGGTTTTCATGGCAAGTGTGTGAAGCAATCTTACCCCAAGGGAAACAACGTGGCATGCGGAACAAAAGATAAGTTCCCCCATACATTTTAATGCATTTTATCCCAAAAAAATCACTTTAACAACATAAATTACTGAAAATTGTTATCAATTATTGAATGTTTGTATCAAACACTAATATTTATTGCTCTCTTTAACTGAATATTGAATAATGAATTAAATGAGAATTTCCCTTGATGGCAGCTACAGTGTGTCTCTGTTTAACGTGTGATCCCCCCCCACACACACACGCACTCACACACGCACTCACACACACACACACACACACAAATCCTCCAAGTGTTCTCTCTGAAGGATTCAGTTTTAGGTGTTTGTAGTTCATCATAAATATCTTCTAACTTGAGTCCTACACTGTATTAAATCTTTATTGTGGGAGTGGTGGTTCAGAGGTTAGAGAAGGTGGGCCTGTGATCGGAAGCCCGCCGGTTCAACTCCTGGTACTGATGACATCAAAATATGGGTGGGAATGGTGAAAGACCCACACCTGCTTCAACCCTCATTTGCTCCACTCTGGGCCCTTGAGCAAGGCCCTTAACCCCCACCATCTGCTCCTCCGGCAGCCGTAGATAGCAGCTCTGTGCTCCACACAGAAGTCTGTGGTGGTGTCAG
Organism: Garcialebias charrua; assembly: GCA_038048925.1. Lineage (NCBI taxonomy): Eukaryota > Metazoa > Chordata > Actinopteri > Cyprinodontiformes > Rivulidae > Garcialebias > Garcialebias charrua. The sequence continues at coordinate 47,286 of JBBPBX010005310.1, forward strand.
GAAGGGCATCCGGCGTAAAAATAATTATGAAATATACAGTAAATGCCTCCTTCTCAATAACAGGTGGTTTGCTTGTATTATTACCAATCATGTGGTTTTTAATTTTCAAGTTTTTTTTATCAACAATAAAGTTCATAAGTTGTCATTTGTAACGGCAACCTTCATAATGAGCAAGGTTATTCTCAGTGGTAAAACTAATGGTTGACACTGGAATTGTGATTTCGCTGTTACTTAACTTTGTGAAATTCAAAAGGATTATATTAAAAATAACTTTTGTCATAGGCACTCCTTTGTTCATAACAAATTTGTTCTGCTTTTAAAATTGTTCTTTTGTAGGAATATGTTGGTATTAATGTATATGTAGACAGAGGATGGTGATTTTGAGGTTAAATTGTTTGTGTGTGGGTGCGTATGCGTGTGTGTATGCAGTGACGGCTGGTATCAGTGGGCTAGGAGGGCTAAGCCCTCCCTCCTGGCATTTACAATAAATATTTTAAAATAAACAACTTCAAAATAACAACTTCAAAATTAGTACATTTTAGAAATAATGTCACATTTTGTTAAATTNTTTTGCGACATTATCTAAGCGTTAGTTATATTGTCAGGTGCTTAATTAGCTTGGATGCGTACTTCACATTGCATGGCGAGGAGCTCATATTACCTGTGAAACGTGATCTACCGCCCCCCCAAGACTACCGGTCATTTCTTTCTTTCCTTTCTAGAGCGATTTCTACATATTCAAATATACATATACACACAAATATATGATATATATGTTATATATATCATTATGAAAATAAAAATCTGAACTTTATGATGAAGTTGTGTGTAATAGAATCATACTGTATAATGAAAAAAAAAAAACACAAAACGCAGCTCCTCTTTGGGGGCCCCCTAGTGACTCTGGGGCCCCAAGCGGCCGCTTTCGCTTATGCCTTGGGCCGGCGCTGAGCTTCATGCAACAGAGATGAGGAAATCATCCACCTGCTCCACCAAAATGACTTTTACATGAAAACAGGTTTCTCTGTGGCAGACACGTTGAAGTGATTTGCAGAGTGGAAAACTTTAAGCGCGAAGCAGCGTTGAGACTTTGTGCTGAGCTGAACCGTCGACGTCTGGATCGGTCAGTTTCTGCTCCAGTTTGAAGAGCACATTGTCAGAACCGTGGCTGGAAATCTCAGTTTGGCTCAAACAAAAGAGACTGTTGTGAAGTTTCTAATTTATTTTTACAATTTCATTTATCATGGATAGCAGAGACTCACAAAGAATCTCAACCATTTCATCCATTTATTTTAAGTTTTTCCTCTTTTTAGGTTTCTACATTGGCCTTAAAATCTGTTTTTTACTACTTTTTTGCCATCTTATTTTAATTTGTAAAAAAACATCTATGTGCCTTTTTTTATGATTGTCTATTGTTGTCGTTGTTGTCATCATTCTTGGTTGAGACCAGGTCTCTCTTGTAAATGAGTCCTCAAGGCTAAATGGGATTAACCTGCCTGAATAAAGGCTGAATGTATTTATCCATTTTCATCGTCGCATCTGGAGGTCGGGTCATGGAAGGAGGGATACCCAGACATCCCTCTCCAGCTCCTCCTGAGGATCCAAAGCTTTTCCAGAGGGTACAGAATCCCTCCAGTGAGTGTGGGTCTGCCCCAGGTCTTCATCCATATTTATCATATGCTAGGCTTTGGTAGTTTTAAATTCTATTTTTTATATACAGGTAGTCCTCGACTTATGGCGATTCAGTGTTACAAACGCATCTTATTAATAAAAATATAAAATATATATATTTTTTAAATCTTATTTTATGTGTTTATATGTTCTTGATTTCATGTGTACAGCACTTTGTTGCAGCTGTGGTTGTTTTAAATTGCTTTATAAATAAAGTATTATTATTATTATTATTATTATTATTCTTATTATTTAGAAGCCGATTTAGGCAGTTTCCGCCAGTTTTCGGTTAGCTCCAGCCTCGACAGCCGGCTTTGGAGGACCGTGTGTCCGATCAGAGGTTGCCTCATATGGATAAATTAGCTGGAAATGCTCGGTGAACTCTGTGGATGTCTCAGGCCCGGAGCAGCAGCCGCCGATCGCTCCACCGCGCCGCATCCCACCACGCTGGCCGACAACACCGACTCACCGCGGAACACCGAGCTAACATGCTAACGCGGAGAAACTCCCAGTAAGTTATTAAATCTTTTTCCCTTCATGATAGCTCCAAATGTATGGAGCTAACATGCTAACAGTCCTTCCTGTAAACAGTTTGGACCGCGTGAAGCAGCACGAAGCTGCAGAGGTTGGACATGCAACAAGCTAACATGCTAACAGGTTTCACCAGCTCCCAGTAAGAAATTAAAGACAGTGTAAAGTGAAATTAAATGTGTGTTTTGAGTTTGTCACACGGCATAAATATGTGTTATTAATCACCCATATAAATCTGACTGATTAAAAACATTGTTTTCCTTATAAAATTAAGTCTCAAAAATAATGAAAAAACATAATTGTGCCCTGGTCTGAAACGCTGGGGGCGTGTCAGCGCGTGGGCGTGGTTTCAGCGCAGTACTGCCCCCGTGTCCTGCCCCCTGAAGATGTTCGCGAAGGCTGGCAGCCTAATAGGAGTTCTCCAGCCCTACTCATTTGAACCTCCAGATAAAAATATAGGAAACCAAAGAGGTCAGTGAAAAGCAATTGTCAGCAAAATATTCGTCAAACTTTTTTATTTTCTTAGAATCCATCCATCCATCCATCCATCTTCTTCCGCTTATCCGGGGTCGGGTCGCGGGGGTAGCAGCCTAAGTAGGGAGGCCCAGACTTCCCTCTCCCCAGCCACTTGGAGCAGTTCCTCCGGGGGAATCCCAAGGCGTTCCCAGGCCAGCCGAGAAACATAGTCCCTCCAGCGTGTCCTGGGTCTTCCTCTGGGTCTCCTCCCGGTGGGACATGCCCGGAACACCTCACCAGGGAGGCGTCCAGGAGGCATCCTAACCAGATGCCCGAGCCACCTCAACTGGCTCCTCTCGATGTGGAGAAGCAGCGGCTCTACTCCGAGTCCCTCCCGGATTTTCTTAGAATGTGAGCACACAATGTGAAATCACACAGATACATAACAGCAGCTGCGCGCGGGGGACGTGAGGTCCACTCTGTGTGTCAGTGGCTGCGCGCCTGCCCCCGGTGCTGCGCGGAGACTCGGCTGAGCGCGGACTGACCCGGGACAACCAGGGAGGCCTGTCCGTGGCGTGTCGCTGGGACTCTGGAGGGGAAGTGTGCGGGAAAAAAGCTAAATTGTCTGAGGTGAAACTTTCTGCTGCCCGCCCGGTCCGGACCGGCCCGGTACGTCAGCAGCAGAGATCAAGTAAATAAAATAAAGTCACCAAGCGGGTGCCCTGACCATTGCGACATCCAGGGAAGATGCAGGAACGAGGCATAATTGATTAGCTAGCTAACAATGAACAAAATATCTATGCTATTGCTATCTGATGCTATCTGCGATTCGCGAGTGAATGGCTCCACCGATGCGAAGAACTAATTTATACGGCTGGAGCTGCAGGGGGTGGGGCTTTAGACCGCGTGACGAAACGCGGTCACATTTAAACCACGCCTAAAAAATCCTGAAGCAGACATATCTTTAAACAAAGTTTGATCTATAACTCCAAAATTAATTGAGCTACAATTTTGAGACTTTTTACTCATTTACAAGATTACAATTATGACATTTATAATGTTTATTGAAGAAAATATTGAAATTCACTTTACACGGTCTTTAAATATTTTTTCCTTCATTATGGCTCCAAATGTACTGTATGTGTTTTTTGATAATTATGTAGGGCACTGTGTTAGGATAGGCACAGTGCTTGGTAACTGTACAGCACCGTACATGTATGTGTATAAGTGGCGGCTTGTTTGTTTTCCGACTTACGGCAATTTTCGATATGTGAACGGCCGTAGGAACGGAACTCGTTCGTAAGTCAGGGAGTACCTGTAAAACTGACTTTAATTGTCCTTGTTCCAGAGGGAGACAGGACATTTTTTGTAAAATACAGCCGATGAGACAAAAAACTAATTTTCCTTTTTGTTTATTTCTCTGTTGTCATGTTAGTGCAGGTTTGCTGGGACAGGAACAGTTTCAAACAGTGATGTTTGAGAGTTTTTCCTCAATAAGTACAAAGAGAAATGAGAGTCAACAGAACAGATGATCTCGAAACATCATCGTAGGTTTTATCAGTTTGTTTTTCAGGCGTGAGGAGAGGGAACGAGGATCCAGGTGTTCAGAGAGGAAAAGAGGAGGCAGCTGGAGAGCGGGAAGGCAAGTGAGCATTTCTGTTGTGAATGAACTGATCGGTGTAAAACTGACCAGCCGTCTTCACAGCACAGGAGGAATCAACACAGGAAAGTGACTGGTACTGGTGACTGGTACTGGTAACTGGTGACTGGTACTAGTACTGGTGACTGGTACTGGTAACTGGTACTGGTGACTGGTGACTGGTACTGGTGACTGGTACTGGTGACTGGTACTGGTGACTGGTACTGGTGACTGGTGACTGGTACTGGTGACTGGTACTGGTAACTGGTACTGGTAACTGGTACTGGTGACTGGTGACTGGTACTGGTACTGGTACTGGTACTGGTGACTGGTACTAGTACTGGTGACTGGTACTGGTGACTGGTACTGGTAACTGGTGACTGGTACTAGTACTGGTGACTGGTACTGGTGACTGGTACTGGTAACTGGTACTGGTGACTGGTACTGGTGACTGGTACTGGTACTGGTGACTGGTACTGGTGACTGGTACTGGTGACTGGTACTGGTACTGGTACTGGTGACTGGTGACTGGTACTGGTGA
>JBBPBX010005310.1:57725-71621 GCA_038048925.1 Garcialebias charrua
TATATATATATATATACATACAAGAGTTTGATTCATGGCACAAACTATTACATATTGAATATAAAGGAATTAATATTGCACTGTATTATTATTTCACAGTGCTGGGAAGCGCTAATCCAAAAATTTGTTCCGCTATTTCTAAAGCGCTTATTAATTTATTTAGGTCCGCAATTTCAAAAGCGCTTATGTATTAGCAAAGCTAGCGGAAGATAATGCTAATGCGCTAACGTGCAAATGGCAAACTACTTTTTTTAATCCAGCAGATTTGACCATTTCGTGAAACGGTTAAGCTCAGAAAAACCTTGTGCTATAAAGTCAGCTAAGAAATATATTTTTTCTCAGCAAAGAAATAATTGTTTTTACCGTGTTTTGTTGTAAAGTCCTTTGCTTCTGTGGCCGTCGCCATTTTGAACAGGGCAAATGAGGCGCTGACGCGTCGCGTAGGCCGCTGAGAAACATCCATAAGTTCACCCTCCATGTTAAAAACTCTTCGTCTGACTCTTCGAAAACAAGCAATAAGGCTGCAGAGTAACACACTGGCTGCTAACTGCTATAGAGAGAGCGCTCTCTCTAGCCCCCCTTAGGGCGGGGACCGCTTTTTTTCACGGACCACATCCGGCGCTGACAGGATATGGTCTGTGAGCAGTCGTCCGGTTGATTTAAGAGCCCGTAAATAAGTTTTTTTCGTTTTTACTGATAGATAATTAGTTATTAGCGGTACTGCATTTTAAATACAAATAGTGAATTATAAAATTATGAATTATAAAAGTTAGTCAATCCACTATAGCGCTAACAAATTGTTTAGGTCTGCTATATGTGTATTAGCACTTTAGCATGTAGTTTGTTTTAGCAACAAATCAACTGGTTTTGCTTTGTAATCTTTGAATGTCTTTCTCAGTGGTTCTTTTCCATTCCTCATAAAGTTCTCATATTGTAATTGTTTATGCTGGCAGTTGCCTAAAGGGTGAGCAACGATGTTTTTGTGTGCATTAGTTTATATGAATGTTAACAAAATATATCATGAAACCCAGAATAGATGCCATTCAAACTTGTATTTACAAGCACAAATGATTTACCTGTAGAGTCCAGCTGAATTAAAATGTTTGCTTAGCATGCACAAAAACAGCTATTACTCAGTTAATTTTACAAGTACCAAGCTAAAATTTGATGTGGTAGTAGCTGAGAGGAATCTCCAACACACACTCTAATACTAAACGTTGAGCAAGATCTTTGTCTAAAATGTTTGCATCAACTGTTGGAGTATTTCAATGTCTGTTGGCAAAATATCACATAAATCATTGGATATATTCTTATGACACTCTCAGACAGTAACCACTGGATCTATAGATACAACCCAATATGTTCTGAAGTCTACCCTTTCCTAGACGCTCATCACATATATTTAACCGTAGAAAACAGAAAACAGATATAAATCAGTCTCTTTTACAGATATTAAGCTAAAATAAGATTAGTAGTGGCTGAAAATGCTAACAAATTGTGTAAGATCTTGTACTTAGGGGCGGCCGTGGCGTAGTGGTTATGGCAGTCGTCCCCCGATCGAAAGGTTGGTGGTTCGAATCCCGGTTCCCCACACCATGTGTCGTTGTGTCCTTGGGCAAGACACTTAACCCCGAGTTGCTCCCGGTAGGACTGGAAAGCACCTTGCATGGTAGTCTGCCGCTACCGGTGTATGAATGTGTGTAGCATTCAATGTGTGTAGCACTTTGAGATTTTCACTAATGAAAAGTGCGTTATAAATTGAATTCATTATTATTATTATTATTACTGTTGTCTGGAATGGTATTGAATGCTAATTTTAAGATTTCACCAAAATGGCTACAACTTTGTAGTTGCTAAACATAAGCTATTGTTAGTTTGCAAGTCTTGTATTAAATGTGGCATGTGACATCCATCCATTATTGGGCAGCACAGTGGCACAACTGGTAGAGCTGCTGCCTCTCAGCGAGAAGGTTGCCGGTTCAAATCCCGGTCCGGGGGCCTTTCTGGGTGGAGTTTGCATGTTCTCCCCGTGCATGCGTGGGTTTCCTCCAGGTACTCCGGTTTCCTCCCACAGACCAAAAAACATGCATGTTAGGATGTTATATATGTATGCAGTGGTGGGCACAGACCGCTAGAGAGCGCTAAAGCGCTATTCCGCTTACAGTGGACCTAAACTTTTTGTCAGCGTTTTTGTGAATTGACTAACTTTTATAATTCATAAGCGGATTTGTGCTATTTTTATTTAAAATGCAGTACCGCTAATAACTAATTATCTATCAGTAAAAACCAATAAACTTATTTACAAGCTCTTATGCTGCTTGTTTTACCTTTTTCCCCACCGTAAACAGCAGAGAGGAAAGGGTGTGAGGGGGAGGGGGGCAGAGCTGAGAACAGACTCGGCTCTACCATGTAGGTAAATGCCTGGGGGTCCCATTTCAGCAGTGGCCCCGCCTCGCCCCGTGCAGTCACCTACATCACTAACATTGCTCATGCTTGTTAATGTACATTTAACATAAAAATAATTATAGTTACGATGAAAACGATCATTAAATACGCAATAAAAAAACGGTCGATTTCTTTATCCCCCTACTAAAAATGGACTATTCCATCTTGACAACTTCCGGGTCACTCAGAGGTGAACTCGGGTGAACTGTGACTACTGTTTGTGCTGGGTACTTGGATAAATCCGTAGAGAACCCCGCTGTTTCAAGCCAAATTAACGTGGCCGGATGATTTTATTGAGGGTTTTGTGTCGACCATTTGACGGTGAGTCGTTATTTTTATGTATTTTAGTTACTTTTCATTAAATCTGTTGACTACCTATAGACGCTAACTGTGTCTGCCTGTTACACCGGTAGTGCTGGGTTACTAATGGATAAATCCGTAGAGAACCCCGCTGTTTCAAGCCAAATTAACGTGGCCGGAGGATTTTATTGTGTGTTTTGTGTCGACCATTCGACGGCGAGTCGTTAGTTTCATGTATTTGGGTTACTTTTATGTATAAATGCGGTGGCGACACACCCGTGTATTTGAGATTTAAACGTGGTTTTAGGGATTAAAAGATCATTCTATTTTTTGTTAATTTCGTGGCCGAATAGAATATATGTACGTAAAGTATTAAATAAATCCTTTGATTTTTGTAATTTCATCCTTTTAGGATCATTTTTGTTACTTTTCAGTTGGCAGTGTAGTGCAAATATTGATAACGCTGCCGGCTATATATAAATATATATATATATAATATATAAATATATAAATAGCGGATTAGATTAGCTTCCCCTAATTTTCATAAGACATTTGTGCTTTTGAAATTGTGGACCTAAAAAAATTAATAAGCGTTTTAGAAATTGTGGAATTAATTTTTTAATTAGCGTGCCCACCACTGCTGATTGGTAACTCTAAATTGACCCTAGGTGTGAGTGAGAGAGTGGATGGTTGTTTTGTGTGAGTGAGACATGTCCCTCTTGTAAATGAGTCTCCGTGACTCAAAGAGGCTAGCCTGTATAAATAAAGGTTGAATGAATGAATGAACAAATTAAAGGCATGCTGGACCATACATTTAAAATATGTCTTTGGTTTTCCTTCATTATTGATTTTTTTTTTTTGATTATCCAATTCTTTTGGCATTACATTTAGTAGAAAACCAATGTAATCAAATCAGTTTTGAGCAGCAAAGAGGGTTATTTGACAGAGAAAAAAAGAGAGACACTGAAAAGGGACACGAGCCAGCCTCATTCCTGCTACAGGGAAAAGCTAATTTGGCTCTTTCAAACAGCATGAAAAGAACAGTGCGGGAGAAGAGAGTTAGAGAACAGATCTTTTCAGTTCCATCTTTACAGCCAACACTGGACATGTGCAATGGGGATTAACGGGGATAATGAAAGGTTTTATTGGAGGAACATTAAGAGAACCAAAGTGTGAGACTGAGAGTATCACAGAGAAGAACAAATATAGAAGAGAAGCCAACAAACACACATTAAAGAGCCTTTCCAGTACCAGCTTCTCCTTTCCTTCTATTGAAAAGCTGGACAATAAAAAATACAGTAAGTAGACGAGAAGCAATCATTCTCTGGTTTGCTCCAGTCTCAACTTTATGGCACCTAGAGTGCCTGTTCGCTCAGATATTGAGGGAAATATTTGAAATTTGCACCAACAAACACAGTTATTACAAAGTTGAACTGACAAATAAAAATTGAAAAATGATACATGCCAAAATAAATAATAACACCCCCACCAAAAAAATAAATAAAAAAAAATAATAACCTGCTCTAGGTACAGTCGGTCAAGCGGGGATACACTGAAAGTTGCAGTTAGTCAACTATGTTTACTGTTCTAAAGACTAACTAGTTTCTTTACATGTCACCTTTAAAGATTCACTTAATAACAGGCATTATTATTCAGGAAAATGTCTTTTGACACTGAAATGTAAAAAGACCATTCAAAATGCATGTGGCATTTTTCAAAAATATTAACTTGCTATTGAAATTGGAATACTTAATGCTAATTTACTTGAAATAATTTAAATTTAAACAATACATTTTCTTGACTTTGTTATGACATCCGTCAAAAGTAATTAAAAAAATCTATGTTGTCATTGACAGTGTGTTTTTAAGATGGGAGAATTGCAGTACTTTGACACGTTAAATGTGTAAATTTCAATAATGTTGAAAGATTTAATACAATTAAAAAGGTTAAGACCCCCTTTACACTGACACAGCTGGGAGAAATGCTGAGTTTTTGGATGTTGATTTGAGGAAAAAATCCTGGTTTACTGGACAACATTTGGTGTTTACATGTATCTGCACAACCCCCACCCCCATCCCCGAGTCCACTGTAGTTGCCATGCAAGGTCATTAGTTGGCGCTGTGAATTTTGTATATTTAAATAATGCACATGCATGTTGCTTGGGATTGCAGTTGGTTAGGACTTTCCTCTGGGCTGACCAAAGTCAAGGTAACAACCAAACTTAAAGTCAGATTTTGGATACAAGTTGATGGATGTGATGCCAGGCAGGTCCGCTTCGTCTAACAGCTCAGCACTGGCCACTGATGAGAATTATGTTGGGCTTCCCACTCCCATGGTAATCAGTAGCCATCAAGTAATGCTACAGTAGGTAAATCCACGTTTTTGATAATTTTTGCTTATTTTGTTTGGTTAGACAACAACCAAGTTTTTATTTTTCCTGAAGAGAAGATATTCACCCACCAGTGGGACTGGTTCCAAAAAATAGCAAACATCTCGGAGGTGCAAGAGGACCTCAAAATCAAGAGAGAGATGTTGGAGTAACTATTCACTTAAAATTCCCATTATTATTATTATTATTATTATTTATTTTTTTTTATTTTTTTTTGCAATACATTCAGTGTTGTAAGCTACATTAAGCAAAGGAGTGGCAGCCAGAACAAGCCAGATAAACAACATGGGGCCAGTATCCAGGATGACAACACAGAGGAAGAGTACAGTTCATTAATGTTTGGTTAACGTGTTTTAATAGCGTGATCAGTTTAATTATCAGTGTTTGTGTGACATACAGTTTGTGGTGTTGAATTAATAAATAAAAATTAAATCTGATGTCTTCATTTTCAATGTTAATAACATGCAAAATGTGTGGGTTCCCAGTTTCTTGTCACCTCCAGTTCCACCCACAGCTGCAAATCATCTAATCACCTCACCTGCACCTGATTAACAACCAGCATCTCCACTCTACTTAAACCTCTGCCAGACATGCAACCTATGCTGGAGCATTGATTACCCTGGGTAATTTGAGTGACAGCCGGAACCTGAAAACTAAGAAAGATTTGTCTAACCTTGACCTTTTGCTTGTCTGTCCAGTTCTGCTCTGTCGTGTCTCCCCAACTACTTTCTGGCCCTCTGGCGTTGTTTGAATCTCTATTACCAGGAAATATTAAACTCAACTGGAACTCAACTTGGACTTCATAAAACCACCATCCAATCTTGCAATACTCACCTCTCTGGTCCTCATCTCCCTCTCCACTTGGATCCCCTGGACCTGGTTACTCCCCATCTTTGACAAAACCTACAATACAACAAACAGTAAGAGACCCATATCACAATATCTGCAACTTGGATGATCTGGAATCAACCACACTCACCATGTCTCCTCTTTCCTCCCACAGTCATAGCCCCAGCTTGCTGCACTGCAAATAAACAAAAACACCTTTTGTTAACTTGTGTCTGAGTCTCTTTAGTCTGCCTACTTTGGGTCATAAAACCTATAATCATGCTAGCATGTTTGGCATTGTTTAAATCACATAACTTGAATTACATAATGTCCCAATAGCTTCATTGTATCTCCTATCACTAACAAAAACACTGTTTATTATTGTTAAATGTATTATTATGTATTAAATGTATTAATTTATTAATATTGTCATGGTCCCAGCACAACTCCCCCCACTAAGACGCTACAAACCAGAACAAAAGGAAGTAAACATTTGGCTCCAGGACAGCACCCTCATGCTGAGAGACTGCTTTGAAAAAAACTGATTGGAGTGTTTTCAGGCAGGCTGCTGCTGATGGAAGCTCAGTGGGCGGCCGTGGCGTAGTGGTAATGGCAGTCGTCCCCCGATCGGAAGGTTGGCGGTTCGAATCCCGGTTCCCCACACCATGTGTCGTTGTGTCCTTGGGCAAGACACTTAACCCTGAGTTGCTCCCGGTAGGTCTGGAAAGCACCTTGCATGGTAGTCTGCTGCTACCGGTGTATGAATGTGTGTAGCATTCAATGTGTGTAGCGCTTTGAGATTTTCACTAATGAAAAGCGCGTTTATAAATTGAATTCATTATTATTATTATTATTATAGTGGACCTGGAACTTTATGCATCCTCAGTACTAGGTTATATTAGCACATGCTCTGAAAATGTATCCATAAAAAAAACATGTTGAATCTTACCCCAACACAAAACCCTGGTTAAACAAAGAGGTTTGCACCCTGCTGGCAGCCAGGAACACTGCCTTCAAGTCTGGAGACTCAGAGGAGCTGAGAAAGACCAGGAAAGAGCTGGTTGCTGGCATCAAGAGGGCCAAGGCCACATATGCACAGAGGATCGAGGGACAGTTCACCTCACAAGACCCACGGAGCATGTGGAAGGGCATCAAATGCATAACTGATTATAAAGGCAGGAGCAAACAATGCCCCAAAGACCCATCTCTGCCTGATGCCCTCAACAAGTTTTATGCACGGTTTGAAGACCCAAATAGACCACCCAGCACCAGACTCACCTCATCACCAGATGAAGAGCATCTCAGCGTGACCGCAACAGAAGTGAGGAGTAGTCTCAGAAGGATCAACCTTCATAAAGCAACTGGACCGGACAACATCCCCGGGAAAGTTCTGAAGGAATGTGCGAATCAGCTCTGTGAGGTACTGGCTGACATCTTCAACACCTCACTTGCTCTGGAAACAGTCCCCACCTGCCTGAAGACCGCCACCATCATTCCAGTCCCAAAAAGCTCCACAGTGACTGGTCTGAATGACTATCGGCCGGTGGCTCTCACCCCGATAGTCGCAAAATGCTTCGAAAAACTGGTCATGACCCACATCAAATCAACTGTCAACATCAACGAGGACCCTCATCAGTATGCTTACCGTGAGAACCGATCAACAGAGGACGCCATCTCTTCCGTGGTCCACACTGCTCTCACCCACCTGGATCAGAAAGACTCCTACGTCCGTATGCTCTTTGTGGACTTCACATCTGCCTTCAACACCATGATCCCCCAAACTCTGATGGACAAACTATCCACACTTGGACTAAGCCCCTCCATTTGTAACTGGGTACTGGACTTCTTAATAAACAGACCTCAGTCCGTGAAGATCCACAACTTCTCCTCCACCATTACCCTCAGCACTGGCTCTCCTCAAGGATGTGTGTTGAGCCCCCTTCTGTTCACTCTGCTCACATATGATTGTGCAGCTACCCATCCAGGTTGTCATATTGTAAAGTTTGCAGATGATACAGCGGTGGTGGGATGCATCACAAACAATGATGAGTCCAGCTACAGGCAGGAGGTGGAACACCTGGAGAGCTGGTGCAAAGAGAATAACCTTCACATGAATGTGAAGAAGACAAAGGAGATGATTGTGGACTTCAGAAGGAACAAACAAACCCACACCCCACTGAACATAGGTGGATCTGCGGTGGAAGTGGTCTCCAGCTACAAGTACTTGGGGGTACACTTGAATGATAATCTCAGCTGGACCAACAACACCACCAGCCTGATCAAGAAAGGTCATCAGAGACTCTACTTCCTCAGAAGGCTGAGACGAGCTGGTCTGAGTAGCCCAGTCCTCACCTCCTTCTACAGGTGTGCAGTGGAGAGCATCCTGTGCTCCAGCATCAACGTGTGGCATGGGGGCTGCACAGTTGCAGAAAGAAAAGCTCTGCAGAGAGTGGTGAAGGCTGCACAGAGGTCTGTTGGAGTCAGTCTCCCCACCATCACAGACATTTACACCTCCAGATGCAGGAAAAGAGCCACCTGCATCATGAAAGACCCCACTCACCCAGCACACACACTCTTTGCCCCACTCCCCTCAGGACGGAGGTTGAGGAGCATCAAATGTAGAACCACTAGACTGAGGAACAGCTTCTACCCTGAGGCTGTTAGACTCATGAATAAATGAATAATAAGAGTGATCACTGTGAAATGTCACATCATGCTGATGCTGATCTGTTTTCTTGTTGCTGTGTTCATCTGTGACCATCTGCTCATAATGACTCATGTTCGTGCTGCTGTTTGTAATGATGTTTTTCTATTACTCTAGGGCTTAGTGTATTTCTAGTTGGATGTTTTTCTTAGTTCATATCCTAGATGTTATTACTGTTTTTCTCTTACATTTTGTTGTTGGATGTAACTGGGACCCTGTGTACATAATCTCCTTTCATTACATGTACTACATGCGGTGCAAATGACAATAAAGACTCTCTGACTCTGACTCTAAACTGTTATTATTGAACACATTTACCATAGTATGTTATAGTTTAGCACAACGAGTGAAATATGCGCCTGCCTCAACAGGCTAATTTAATAAAAAGCGATATTAGAACTGGATCTGACTGGCATCTCTCCCCAACACAGATGTCGGTTGTAGCTCCTATATTCCGGTGTAGATTAACTACAAGACCCAAAATATATCCCATCATTCATAGTTCAGAAAAGCAGTATGTTATACTCCACCATCATTGATGTTGATAGAAACATGCCGTCGGTTCGTGCGTGCGTGAAATATACACCTATTGTACGCATGTGCTTTCACGGCTCTGTTGGGAAATGTTGACATTATCAGCGGGCGGGCTCCCAAAAGCCTCCACTCTGAGAGGTGGGTTGAGAAACCTTTGGATTCAAAGAGTGGGGTGACTGGTGTTGTGTAAAGCCAAACTGCAGACAGTAAGGTGTGGTTTCACTCAATATATGCACCATTTAAATGGCCCCTAATATTTATTTAGATAGCCAGATATTGTTAGGCCTAAGACACAAATATCTTTAATGGAATAGAATACCGTCTAGTGATTAGTAAGAGGTGTGTTCACATTTTGTCCTCTACAATGTCACTATTATGTACTCAGACATAAAGACACAGTTTTCAAAAATTTCACACAAAAAAAATACTTCTGAAATAACATATCAATTAAAGTCTCCTCCTCCTCTGCAGATTCTGTCTCTGGAGTCCCACCAGCCAATAAGGCCTGATTGGAGTCCTTCTTCAGCTTGACAACCTCCCTAATCCAGGGTGCCCACCACCAAATTTGAGGATGGCCACCACATGAAACACTGACGACCTTGCAGCCACAGCTCAAGGCAGCTATTTTAACAATTCAGGGGTGGAACATGGCCCACTCTGACTCAATGTACCTTGCCTCAGCTGGGATGTGGTTAAAGCTCTCATGGAGGTGCAAGTTAAAGATCTTTCTGACAGGTTCTTCTGCTAGGCATTCCAAGCATATACTCACTACTCATTTATGCCTACCAGTTCTATCTGGCATCTTCCCCCACCATCTGATCCAGCTCACTACCAGATGATGATCAGTTGACAGCTCAGCTCCTTTCTTCACCCGAGTGTCCAAAACATACAGCCACAGACCGTATGACACAACTACAAATTTAATCATCAATCTACAACCTAGGACATCCTGGTGCCAAGTGCACTTATGAACAACTTTATATTTGAACATGGTGTTCCTGATGGACAAACCAATATTAGCACAAAAGTTCAACAACAGAACACTCATGCCCCTCCAGGTACACTGTCATTACTCGTGTGGGCATTGAAGTCCCCCAGCAGAATAAAGGAGTCCCCAGCTGGCACACCTTCCACGGCCCTCATCAAGGACTCCAAGAAAGCCCTATACCGGTACTCTGAGCTGCCATTTGGCAAATAGGCACAAACAACAGTCAGAGCCCATCCCCCCACTTAAAGGTGCAGGGAATCTACCAGCGGTGGCCCGTGAAATGTCCACCAGGGGGGCTATTTCTCAAAAATTGAAAAAAAAAAAGTTCCAAGTTCAAATCGTGTTTATTTATCAAACGCAGATTAACACAAGGTCAATAGAACAATTAAATGCTCAGGATGAAAATAACCAATTTGACTCACTAAAACAACAAAGAACAAACAAAAAAATAAAAATAAAATAAATTATATATAAATTATAGTAATACAAGTTCATAATATCAATAGAATAAAGCTATCTTTTTTTGAGTACCGGTTCTCTTAAATATTCCTAATTTTAAAGGTCCTAATGCACCTTAGCATATATAGCATTTCACCATAAAAATGTACCTTAAATGTTTCAATGTTAAAAGGAGCTAGTTATTTGCAAGAGGCTTTGTTTTCATTCTCCAGATCAATACAGTGTTAAGAAATAGTAAAACACCACGTGATATTTAGTATATACAATTATTAATGTTTGATCAGTTTTTATAAGCAAATTGAAATAAATGTAGCCATCAGAGTCCAATACAATATCCTGGAGGCTAGCGCAGGCATCTTAACTCAGCTCAGAGCCATCTAAAAGTTGAGAGGCATATCAGTCAGGAATGGTAATATAATAATATAAGCATTAGATAAAGACTAGCATTATCATGCTAGCTCCAGAAACAAACTCACCAGTTGCCACTTTTAGAATAAACAGTCAGCTGAAGACTTTTTTTACAAACAGAGACTTCTAAAAGTTGAGAGGCATAGCAGTCAGGAATGGTAATATAATAATATAAGCATTAGATAAAGACTAGCATTAGCATGCTAGCTCCAGAAACAAACTCACCAGTTGCCACTTTTAGAATAAACAGTCAACTGAAGGCTTTTTCACAAGCAGAAACTTCTAAAAGTTGAGAGGCATATCAGTCAGAAATGGCAAATAGGCATTAGATAAAGGGCTTTCAATGATTTAACACCTACCTGGCTTGAGTCTCTGGACGGTTCATTTCCCAGACAAATAAATAAATAAAAGACCGGAAGCACATGATCAGTAGGTACAGCTCACGTTGGACGTGTCCAGGGCGCTGAAATCTGCGCCCAGCAGATTCCCATTGTTTTGTAATGTAAGAATGTAGAATAACTGCGCATGTGCCATTTATAACGAGAGTCTATGGATAAGATTCATGTGCCCCCAGGACCGGAAATACGTCACCAATCAGAAAATGTTTTTTTTTTCAAACAAATAATATAACTCATCATTACTCATAAAATATTTATCCTACACAACAAAAAACATATATGCATATATTTCGAAATGTTTTTATTTTATTATTTCATTTTTTTTTTTTTAAGTCTTCAATGTAAAATGGTGAATAGCTCCAGAAGTTCCAGTGGGGCGGCACCCTAGCGCCCCCTATTGGACAGCCGCCCCTGGAATCTACCCTCTCAACTACTGGAGAAAACTCCAACTCACAGGCATCAAGTTGGGGGACTAGGAGTAGACCCACACCAGCTCGGCACCTCTCACTATTGACAGCTCCAGAGTGGAATAAGGTCCAGCCTATCTCAAGGAGATTGGTTCCGGAGCCAATGCTGTACATCGAGGTGAGCCCAACCATATCTAGTCAGTAGTACCTCTCAACCTCATGCCCAAGCTCAGGCTCCTTTCCTGCCAGAGATGTTGCGTTCCATGTCCCAAGACTCAGCTTTTTAAAATAAATAAATGTGACAATGGTATTTGTTTTTACCCAGAGTGAGAAGTATTGTTTTTTTTAAAGAGCTTAGCTTAGCATTTTTTTCTTTCATTATCCAAATGTTACACAGCAAACATCCATCCATCCATTATCTTTACCCGCTTCTTCCTTTTTGGGTCGCGGGGGTCATTGGTGCCCATGTCACATCACTGTGAGAGAGGCGGGTACACCCTGGACAGGTGGCAAGTCATAGCAAACATGACTGAAACAAACCACTATAGTGATAAAACCAATAGAGTTCAATAAAACTCCCTGTCTACTGCAAAAGCGACAGCTATGTAAATGTTTGTAAACGTTGGATAAAAATGTCAGAATGGATTTGTTTTATAACAGCAAAAGATTTGCATTAGAAGTGGCCCCAATTTAACTAACCTGTGGCTCAATTTCCATGTCAAATCTTGGAGGGTTTTTACAGGGATGCTCTGAGCTATTTCTACTGCAAGTATAATATTGATTGATGATAACAATTCCATAGACTCTGACTAAAATAAAATGAAATAAATTAAAATATTCCATGAAGGTTTGATGCTAGACTATATAAAACATGTCTGTTATACTGTACATCTGACAAGTCCAGAAAAAAAATAAAAAAATAAAAATGTACTATGACCCTAATCTGTTATACCCTTAACATCTGAAAACTTAGAAATGCTTAATTTATTATCCTACACTAAAGTCCACTGGTGGATGTTCAGGTCATGACTTTCATTCCCTGTTATGTGCCTTTTCTGCAATGTTCCTTTTTCTTTCCTTTTGCACTGAAACATTTTTTTGTGTACAACCTGGCTAATCTGTCCCTCAAGTAACATCTTCTGGATTGCTGTCAGAAAGTGTTAGCATCCAAGATTCAACCATGCTAACCATCCATGCTTTGAATAGAAATAATTGCCATGTCTATAACATCCTTCAAGTTTTACACCTGCTTCTCCCACACCTTGAATCACAGAAGCAATCATATTTGCGAGTATCATTAGTCATATACACCATATGGTCTATCGGTGCAGAACAACTCTTCAAAGAGCTACACCAAAAATGCTTTTGTTTTGTTATATTTCCATCCTCTGAACTGTAAAAATACATACATTATTTCATTTATTAGAATACTTTGTCGAAATCTGTGGTGGAAATGAATTGATAATGGAGTTCATCAAAGTTAAAGGTGCTATGTGTAACTTTCTGTAGAGCACAGAACTTAGAAATATTTTCAACAGGCAAAGCATTCTGATCCCTCCCCCTCAGAGCCATATATGGCTCTGCCCCCCTTGCTCTGCTGAAATTCAAATTCAAGCTCTGTTTTTATTGGCTGATTCAAATTCAAGCTCTGTTTTTATTGGCTGGTTACAAACTCTGTTTTTATTGGCTGGTTAACGGCGGGTCACTCTGTGTTTTTAGTGTTTTTATAAATGCTGATAGAGAAGCAAGGGGACTATAGTTTTTTTCAGAGATTACTTTGTCTAACACCAGTCTGTCAGTAGATAGTGACAGAGTGAAGAAATATGTTAAAAATATATTGTTAGAAAAGTTACAGACTGTACTACAAAGTTACATAGTGCAGCTTTAAGTGCACAATGAAACATTATTTTATATTTTTTTATGTACAAGTCTTTAAAAATAAAATCAACTTATCTAAATGTGAATTGCAACTATCATTCGGTTATCTTGCATAGTGACCTGTAAGCATAGGCGTAGTAACCATTAAATGTGAAGGG
>JBBPBX010005311.1:7788-72596 GCA_038048925.1 Garcialebias charrua
TTTGTCAGCTGGAGTGTTAAAGAGACAGGATGAGTAAAAAAAAGGTGTGTGTGTTTGGAGAATGCGCATGTGTACAGCAGCTTCCTTTCCCTCTGTTGTGAGTAAAAACGTAAAAGACGAAGGTCAGCCTGTAATGGACGTGGTGAGACAGCAGCAGTCTGACTTAGATTTAAAAGTTGATAATGGAGGAACAAAAGGAGATGTTGAAAACTGAACGGAGGTCAGGAGACAGTCCTTGTTTGATGTTGTTGTTTTTTTTCAGTGTTCGTGCATGTATATTACGGGGTGCCAGTGAACGCACCGCGAGATAGAGCGTGATGTAGGCGCGCAGGTTTGTGGGCCAGGAAGGGTCGAGTTTTTGTTTTGTTCTCTGAGGAGATGTGTGAAGGATGAGAGCAGAGGAGGAAAGAATAAAAAGTGTTGGTTTTCATGCTTATTTTAGATTAAAAAAGAGAAGAGGGGTTTTAAGTTTTTTTTCTTCCTTTCTCTCGTGCTTATTTTAGATTAAAAAAGAGAAGAGGGGTTTTAAGTTTTTTTTCTTCCTTTCCAAGTTTAAAGAATGAACCTTTTATCAAAAAAGATCACTAATTTCTGTCATTCTATCTCAGTCTTTTGCTTTTTTCCAAAGCCTGGTGTGTGGTTTGGTCTTCGTTGTCTGTCTCATGGGACAAACTGAGGACGCGCAGAGGACAACGGGAGTGGCCGGGGCACCTGTGACTGGTGTCTGCTGGTCGTCGCTTCATCGCTGTTATGATTCTGCTGGATGATCTACGCACCTGAGTGAGGGTGGCGTTCAAGTTCATCTGTGCTACAGCGTGGCTGGTGACCCCCCCCTGCCTCTTTGATGCCCAGACCTGTCCTGAAAGGAGGACAGTTGGGGGTCTTTACCATGTTGAGAAGACAGGACGGCTTCGAGTGTTCCTGTGGGTCGATCCTGCTAGTGACGAGTGTGAGCAGGTGTTACATTCCAGTGTAACAACCTTTAAAGTCTGCCTTGCAGGTGTGGATAAAAAGACGGCCAGAAGAAGTGCTTGCCAATCTTTCACGTGCTTCGAATAAAACTACATGTAAGATTGTAGGTGTTAACAGTATTTTAGTGCTTTGAGTTTTATTTAGTGCAAAGCTGTTCCAGAGGGTGGAGCCACAAGATCCATGTGAAGTAACGAGTGTGGAAACAGATTTTATTGTTCTTTGAGTTTTTATTTTGTTTTATTTTACCTGAAGTGATGAAATCTGAAATGATGAAATGTGATTTGTTTTTAAGACTAAATGATGATTAATTAGAGATGACATGTCCAGATATGTGCTACAAACAAGAATAGGTTTTATCTGGACAGTAAAATCGTCCTTAAAAAGTAACTAGGTGCCTTTTTAAAGAATGTATGTGTTGTATGCTTGTGGAAGTGGGGACAACAAGACTTATTGATTGATTAATTGGTGATTTCTGCCTTTTTCTGGTAGTCTCCATTTGATTTGGGTCCCTTCTGATGCGCAAGGAACGGATCCGATCCATGGTGCTGAAACTGGTGATTGAGTCTATGTCTGACTGTCCGCTTGAAAGTGTTCACATATGTTGAACAGGAGAAGGTTTTTACATGAGGTTTTTCTTTGTGTAATTGGTTTTATTACAGTAGCGTTTGATTTTTGTGTTTATGGGTACGGACTTATACTAAATGTTTCCCATGAGGTGTCAGGACAAAATTTTCAAGATTAGTCAAAAATCAAAGGGTGGGATGAGATGGATGAGATAAAACCAGAGCAACCTTAATGCTTTTTGACTATTATATTTTGTGTATTAATTAAGCTGACCATATAATTTCAAGTGTAGTGTCTGTTTTCTGTGGCTGGTCTGGTTGTGAGAAAGTGGTCAATATTATATTGCTGGTGTTTTGAGAACAAGGGCCCGTTTCTCTCACAAACAGCTGTGCAGTTTGCACGAAGTGCTGGTTCAGCACTTTAGGTGTTTTCGCTCATCTCTTTCTCAGACTAGCCTGCAATAAACAGACCTTGGGAGGGATCCTCCCACGTTGGGAACATGTTGGTGTCTGAAGTGAGTGCATCACACACATGTCATGCACGTACACACTTCAAAGTATAAAATGAAAGAGTGATCAGATAAACATTGAAGTCTACCGTGGGTCTGATCAACGCCCGGTGTTGCATTGAAGAACATATCTCCCACCGAACGAAGCGGCTTCCTCGTTTGTATCAACGGTGAGAGATTCTGATCTTTTTCTTTCAATGCCTTTTTGAGTGTGTTTGAAAGCTTGAAGCTTTGCTGTTGTTCGTGGCGGGGTTTAAAATCGATACATAATCCTAACAAATAACAGTGTGTGTCTGAACATGTATGTTTTTACTTTTTTCTGTCACAAGATGTCTTTAATAAATATCCATTATTTTTAATTAGGTCTGTTTGTTTTCTTCCAAACCAATGAGTGTGCCCACCTTTCACGAATATTTCATAGAACACAGCATAATAAAATTAATCAACAGAGTCAAACAGAAGTTTTGAAACAGAAAAAGGCACTCAAAGAAGCTGAGTTGGCCTCTTCATTACAACGTCAGCATGTACAGTTGTTAACTACATAGCTAGAAAACATGGCCCGGATTGCTAAGGAAGCAGTGGTTCAGTTTTCTATGTTAAAAAGAGAAAAAAAGAGGAAAACGAAATGATCTGTATCACCCAGAAGAGTACAGGCTTTTGTAGCTGGGTTAGGAACGGGATGGAATGCCTCTAGCTGGGACGGAGATTTGTAGGGAGATAATGCAAGTGATGATGATTCCACTAATTCCTCATTACGTCCCTTATCCCGTAGCAAAAGTGTAAAACCGGTGCAACGGAGGAGGTAGGAACATATAGTGAGACCAGATGTTTTACAAGCAAGAGTAGATGCAGATGGTCAACTTGTTTATGAGAATGGTGTACAAGTTATGGACGCTGTTCCACAAGATTAACTACAGCCTGAACTTAGAATGATAACTGAAGATTACACTCAGGAGGAAGTAGCTTACTTGTCCAGGAGGCTCCATCAGCAGCCGGGAGAATATACAGATGTGTAGTGGGCATGACCATGTCCACTTTAAGACACCTGTGTACTTTTGAACTGTCCAGTGATGACCTTTACTGACCTCTCAGTAAAGCAAGACATTTACTACAAAATCATTCATTAAGCTGTAATCTGATAAATATAGTCACCAAAAGAGACTATTTCTATCTTTGATTTTAGGCTGATGTGATCAAAAGAATAACTTTTGTCATTTTCATGATGTGTGCTTTTAAGCTGTGTTATTCTTTAAGAGTTAAACTGTGTTCACTGCTGTGTTAAAGGTGAAATCTCGGGTCACATAGACCAGACGGTTTTGTTTAGAAAGTCAGAAGACAGGTTAATCCGTTGTTTTTCATGAACAAGGCTCCAGCTTCTCTGTCTTTTCCTAAACAAATCTCCCTCTGCTCTGGCTGTAACCTTGGGTCGTGATAAGACAAGTGAACTCCTCTCTTTGAATCCTGCTTTAAGTTCTAAGCTGTGGCTGGAACGCAGAGTCTGCAAGAGTCTGCAGAGTTTGGAAGGAACCAGCAGGTTCCTCAGAGTTTCTGGGAGCTTCAAAGACATGAAGACGTCCCAAAGAGCTGAATGACCACCAGTCACGCGCTAAGGACTCGTCATCCAGCTGGGACTGATAACATGTTGTTATGGGTCCATCTTGAACGAGCGTAAGCTCAAAAACTTTGATTATTCCTCCCTGGAATAAGTTTATCTTGAAGTCAGAGGCCAGGAGCTGACATATTTTCTGATGACCAACGCGAAACCAGGAGACGTTGAAAACGTAAACGAATACCCTGCTCGAAGGTACTGTACTGGTTCCCACAAGGACCCGTGCATCTGAAAAGCTACAAGGTCTTCCCTCTTACCGGGCTGTCGTTGAAAGGTAAAGAGCTGTTTACAAAACGTACCTGGATTTTAGCAGAAGTCGGATGAGAAGTGTCACTTTGGTCTCATGCTCCCAATTCTTCTTTAATCTTTCCTCCTATTCCTTTTCCCTCTCAATCTAAGCTGGAAACTATTTTAAGCTGAAGAGCCCACAGACTAAATATGTTAACATCCAATATTTATGTCTGTTGTGTTAAATTTAAATGTGCTGACGTATTAATTTGAAAGAAAGTGAAATCATGTCAATCAAGTGTAATGGTGTTAATTTAGTTGATTTATCTTAAATAAATGGTAGTGTCGCCTGGCATACCAAACTAAGTTAACGTGTCCATTGTCACTTAATGGCTTTGTGTATTTATCCATCATAAAGATCACAGATATATTGGGTAAACTGAAAAAGAAAAGAATCCGTGAATTTACTATTCAATCTGAATAAGTAAATTAATTAAGGTAAAGAGGTCAGTATTAATATTGACCTCCTCATAATCCTTTACATCTGGTGGCCCGTCGTGTTTTCTGAAAGTTTATTGATGTATCTATGTTCTCTCATGAACTGTAACGTCATGTTTGCATAAGAGGATCCAAGTTTTAAACTCTGAGGATAATAATTTTGGCTGGAAGTGTTCAAAGCAGGCAGATTCTGCATGTTTTTATCATTTGAGGCTGAGGAATTGTTATTCGTTTCAACTCTGTCACACGCTGTTGGAAGCATTCAGGTGAGGTTTTTGTCAGTCTGTGGTCTGTGGGGGTTCTGGTTCGGTCCAGTTCGCGCAGACTCCTGTACAAAGCTTTGTTTGACCGCCGAGTCAAAAGCCTGAAAGCTAATTTAACATCTACAAGATTGCTGT
The DNA here is from genome assembly GCA_038048925.1 of Garcialebias charrua. Taxonomy (NCBI): domain Eukaryota; kingdom Metazoa; phylum Chordata; class Actinopteri; order Cyprinodontiformes; family Rivulidae; genus Garcialebias; species Garcialebias charrua. Next base: position 12,566 of record JBBPBX010005311.1, read on the forward strand.
TGTGGTATTTTACATGTTGGAGCAGGTCATAGAAGCATATAACTGTTAGAACGTTGTCGGATAGTGGTTCTGTTCAGACCCGAGTTTCTGCTCCACTGAAAGTGGACCAGAACCGACCTTGACGCGCTCCGAGAGAGTCCGTGTTTGTTCAACAGCTGCAGTGCTGTGTTACTGAGCGTAACTAAGTTGGCCTGTCTAGGTGTGTTCGCCGCATGTTTCAGAATTTTGGGAAGTTAATTTAAAGCGTTTGAGTTGTTTAAGAGTCTAGAGTTGCATGCTAAGCTAACGTTAAACACACCGATGACGCTGTACTGTCCTCGGAGACAGGTAATTCGGCATTCAACCAAGCTTTCAATGAAACCTTGGTTCAAGGGCATCTGAGTCCAGAAGATGACAGTCAACCAAACGCTGACAGTCACTTGGACATCATTGTTGCAGATTACGAGGACCCCTCATCAGACAAGAAGGGGGAAAACTCACATTACCTACCACAGGTAGAGAAAGGTGTGGAGATCCAAGGACCCCACACCGAGGTTGCTGTACTGTCCCCTGGGACAGGTAAATCGGCTATCAGCCAAGCTTTTGATGAAACCTTGGTTCAGGAACATTTGTGTCTAGAACTACTCAGAAATGACATAGTTTTTACAGACTCAAAGAGCCCCTCTTCAGTCGAGAGGTGGGAAGACACACACAACGACAGTGACCCGTCGCAGTCTGTACAATCAGACACACCTGTGACTGCGCCGACAGTTGTGACACACCTGAATTACACGGAAAGAGGTAAACGTAAGAAGATACGTTGGCCAAAACCTAAACGATTCCTGTGTACCGTCTTCTCTCAGCTGCGCGAACAGCTTAAACTAAACGGTGGCATCCTAACTTGTGCCCATGGACGGACGTCCTCACCTGTGCTCGTGGTCCCCCATGACCAAAGGGGGGTGATGTTAGGCCATGCCAAAGACAAAGATTTGAATGTACACCTCAGAAACACTTTTGCTTTCGCCCAGAAAAACCTGGAAAAATCCGCTGAAGGACGTAAGGCGTACTATGACCAGAAGGCCTCTCACAATGAACTCCAAGTGGGAGACAGAGTCTGGTACTATACGTTCGCCCCAGCAACCGGGAAAGGAGGGTCCGAGACCGGAACTCTCGCCCGCAAACTAATGCCCAGGTGGACTGGACCTCATCTGATAACAGACAAAGTGTCCTCAGTCGTCTACGAAATCAAAATCAGCAAAGGCCGCAAAGAGCCAATTGCTAAATGGGTACATCGAAATCAGATCAAACCTTACAAGGCGTTCAATGAACTCCACAAAAGACAAAGATCTCACAAACACACCGACTTCATGGGATAATAAGGTCGTCCAAACACAAGTTAGTAAATAAACTAATCAGGTTTAAACTACCGTATTTCCCACCCTATAAGTCGCATTGTCCAATTTGAACTTAGAAACGCTAAGCCTAAAACCCACAACAAAAAACTAATCTTAACAACCATTTAAATCCACAAGATTTAATTTGACCTCGGTCATAAAGTTGAGACCTATTTTCTTGTGTGTTGCACTTTGGAATCTGACGACAAGAGTGTGTCGAAGCAGTGAAACGTTGTTTCCTTGTTGTTTAGTCATGTTGTGATTAGTTGAGATATTGTTTGGTTCTGAACACTCCCAGCCAAAAAGGTGACTGCGCCGACGCCATTACAACTGTGTTTACAAGCATGCGCGTTCACGAGACTGGCCATGCTGTGAAGGAGGAGCTAAGGAGGCGGAGTTGCAGGTCAGCCAGAGTGCAAGGGGGAGGAGGGAGAAAGGTCTCTGTTCAAAATTTTCCTAAGTGCCAGCGCTTTGCAGATATCGCAGACCCCAGCTTTAACAACCGAGCGCTTCAAACGACCAAACCGAACTGCTCACCTCCCCTGTAACACTAATTAGTTACGCACAATACTAGCTAGCTAAAATGCTAAAAACAAACAACGCGCGTCTCAGCTTCTCTCCAGACCCAGCTCTAAACTGCAGGTACAGACACACGCAGCTCAACTGTCTCTTGAGTTCCAGTCGGTCCACGGACCAAGAGGCAGGTGATCAGAGACAGATCAGTCAGAGGAATTAATAATTCCTGCAGGAACAGATGAAGCTGAAACACCAACAAGTTTCAGGGTCAGCTGATCACCTTGTTACAAGTTCTGGAAGGTACAGCTCATTTAAAGACAACATATTTTTTGTTGCATGTTACATTTATGCTCAACAGATCTTAAAGGGTGGCTGACATGATTTTTGAACTTTGCATAATTGGCACAACATAATGTATATATCTTTTATCATTCAACTATGTTCGTTGTTGCAAACAAAATGATAATTTAATGAAAATTTAAAGTGAGTTTAAAATTTGCGCTGTGTTTCTTCACGGGACATCCAGGTACTTCCACTTGCTAATTTTGTGACGTCAGGGCAGGAATGTCTCCTAGAACGCCCCTTTTACATAACAATAGCGCACAATATAGAAACCGATGAATTTATCAATCTAAGTTTAGATTTGAGCGATTTGTCTTCAGTCTGGGAAGCAGAAGTTTGTTCAGGGGTTGAACAAGAAACTGCAGGTTCTGCCTTACCGTTCAGGTGGAGCGAGGGGGGCTCTTGGGTGGAGCGAGGGGGGCTCCGAGGGGGACAGCTTTGTTTGTTTTGTCCATTTTAGACGAAGTATTTCATTTTTTGAGAAAGTGAAAAGGCTCACTTGTTCACTGATGATATTAGAACACCCAAATGCAACACAACGTAACAGCATTTTTCAAGTTATACAAAAAAAAATAGGTGAACGTGCAGAAAATGAATCTGCGTTCTATACGCAGCCACACTGATATTCTGCGCTGACGTCACAAAATTAGCAAGCGGAAGTACCCGGATGTCCCGTGAAGAAACACAACGCGAATTTTAAACTCACTTTGAAACGAATTTTCATTCAATTATCATTTTATTTGCAACAACGAACATAGTTTGTTATATATATGTATATAATGGTAAATGGAGCTTATTTATATAGCGCTTTCCAGCCCCCTGTGAGGAGCCCCAAAGCGCTTTACAATACCAGCCATCCACCCATTCATTCAGACATTCATACACCGGTAGTGGTAGCCTGCCTTGCAAGGCGCCATCCAGACCTACCGGGAGCAACTCGGGGTTAAGTGTCTTGCCCAGGGACACAACGACACATGGTGGGCGGATGCGGGATTCGAACCTCCAACCTTCCGATCAGGGGTCGACTGCCATTACCACTGTGCCACGGCCGCCCCTTTACCTGACTAAATAAAGGTTGAATGAAAAAAATAGTTGAATGATAAAAGATAAATGATATATATGTTGTGCCAATTTATGCAAAGTTCAAAAATCCTGTCAGTGGACCTTTAAGCTTCATTTTATTTAGTTGTTTTAGGAAACTACACCTGCTCTTTAGTTTTTGTGGTGGATTTTGTTGATCTATATTTTGTGCAGACTTTTTTAATCAAAATAACAGATCATTTTTATTTTATTTTTATACTTGGAGACTGAATACTTTACTAAATAAAGTAATTTCAGTAAAATTAACCCTTGTTGTTTTTTAAAATTTTATATACTGTAATACTGCAAAGCAACATGTTAAGTTAATTTTGTCAAATAAATAAATTTGATTTTTTTGTTGTTATATCATGAAATTTATCGTTGTCGTGATAATGCTCTGAAATATCACGATATAATTTTTGAGCCATATCACCCACCCCTACAATAAAGTATAGAAAAAATACACAAGGCCATTTTTTGTAAACAATTGTTTTTGAACCAGCATAGAACAGTTTGAACTTTTCCAAATTGAACAGCCGGCAGGTAAGTGTGTTAACTCTGACACCTCTGAAGTTGAGGTGGCTCGGGCATCTGGTTAGGATGCCTCCTGGACACCCCCCTGGTGAGGTGTTCCGGGCATGTCCCACCGGGAGGAGACCCAGAGGAAGACCCAGGATACGCTGGAGGGACTATGTTTCTCTGCTGGCCTGGGAACGCCTTGGGATTCCCCCGGAGGAGCTGCTCCAAGTGGCTGGGGAGAGGGAAGTCTGGGCCTCCTTACTTAGGCTGCTACCCCCGCGACCCGACCCCGGATAATGTTGTTGAATGATCTTTTATCATTCAACTATTTTTTTCATTCAACCTTTATTTAGTCAGGTAAAGGGGCGGCCGTGGCACAGTGGTAATGGCAGTCGACCCCTGATCGGAAGGTTGGAGGTTCGAATCCCGCATCCGCCCACCATGTGATGCATTTGTTGTTGGATGTAACTGGGACCCTGTGTACATAATCTCGTTTTCAACACATGTACTACATGCGGTGCAAATGACAATAAATTCTCTCTGACTCTGACTCTCTGATAAGCGGAAGAAAATGGATGAATGGATAAAAAGCAACGTGTGTTTGGTCCTGATTTTATGTCGGCTAATTTTTTTTTAGCTTTGCACATGTTGAATCCTCCGTGATAATTGGCTTTATACACTCAAAGTGTATAAAGTAAAACAACATGAACTCACGTAAAATAAATAGTTTATAATCTAAAACACTACACACCTCCGATTATGTTTACACAAAGACTTACTTATCTCCTGGACAGTCTTCCGATGGTCCCTGCGTTGTTTTGACATGGTAGCTGTGGCACTTTCTTCTGTAGATTTTCTTTTAAAAATAGTAGGAATAGCATCCGGTTTTAAAAGTCTTCTGAATCTTACTGGTAATCCTAAAGATTCTTTTATACCAGGTCTTTCCTGAAAACAATCGGCAGTGAAATGGTCGCTGCAGACATACGACTCCTGGAACCCACCGGTCCTTGTCTGGTCCATTCTTGTCGAAGTTTCTCATCTTTTGGAAATTTGTGAAGGCTCACTTGTTCACTGCTGATATTAGAACACACAAATGCGCTACAACGTGACGGCATTTTACGTTACACAAATAAAAGAGGCGATCCTTCAGGAAATGAATTTGTATGGCAAGCAGTTAACACACCAAACAAACAGGCAAGGCTCTGCCTTATGCCCAGTGCCCACATGTACGTCATGATGACGTTTTGCAGAAATGCGTGGATTTTTAGGGGCGTGTCCCAGAGAAAAAAACTACCATAACTTGGAATGAAATTTTAATATATTTATAATTTATTTTGCAAAAACGAACAGAGCTGAATGATATAAGATAATAAAAATAATAATAATGAATTCAATTTATAATGCACTTTTCATTAATAAAAATCTCAAAGTGCTATAAGATATATATGTTGTGACAAATGTGCAAATTTCCAACATCATGTCACAATACCTTTAAGTGTAGAACCACTAGACTGAGGAACAGCTTCTACCCTGAAGCTGTTAGACTCATGAATAAGAATAGAATAGAATAGAAATCTTTATTGACCTTGACATTGCACCGGGGCACAAGACAACGTAATTGATTACGCACATCCGTCTTAGGATAGGGACGAGTGCACGAAGTCGCAGCAGTATGAAACCGCGCCACCACAATCAGCAGATATGGAAAATGAATAGACACAAACGGGTAAGAACGTGGTATTCAAAAAAAAAAGAATCTATCACAATTTGTCAATAGACACTCCATGATAAAGTCCAAAAAAACTCTACCAGCTTTTTAACACATTTAGACAGGACAAGATGCATTATGACGGCAGGCGGGAGGTAAAGTCTGTGAGTAACAGCTCCAGATAAGAACAGTTTGCAGGTCTCAGCACGGCTCCATCTGAGAACGCACACACAGAGACCTCTGGGGGGAGGGGGGGGAGGGCAGCGGGTCTCTTCAGCTTCCCAGCTCAGGAGAAGATTTGTAGACAGCCTTCAGTCCAAGGCCAGAGGCCAGATTAGATTAGTTGCTTTATTTTTCCAGTCAGGCCACAGTGTACTTTTACTGCAGTCTTTAAGTCCAGGTGCTGTTTCTGGGTCCAAATCGCCGAATCGAGAGAGGTTCCGAGCTAAAAGATCCTTCCATATGTGCCCTGTTTTAATCCGGACGGCTGTAAACGAGTTCCACACACCGCAGGTCCGCGGCAGCCACCGCTTCTCCCACCGTGTGGTTCAGCCCGCACAACAGCTGGGAAGGTCATAGCCTGGATCAAAGCATTTTCGCTGAGCGGAAGTCTCGCCAGCACGCCGATCGCGGCGGTCTCCTCAGCCCTTCAGTGGCAGACAGCCACCAGTGTCCCAATAAACCACAGAGATTCCACGTCCCCGACAGAGAGAGCGGACAGTTACATTAGCCTGCTCATCGAGTCCTTATTGTAGCTCACCGCACGCGTGTCGAAGGGGCTCCCCGGCTCTCCCTGGCCGGTGCGCCTCGTGGAAATTTTTGTTATCGATAGCATCGATAGATGAAATAGCCCAGAAAACAGTCCACGCACATAAATCCATTCCAAATTGGTTCGAGCGAGCGCTGAAGAGTTACAGACGAGACAAATGCAGAAGCGGGGGGGGACCAGGGAGGTGTAGGAGCAAAAAGAGATGCGACCTGCCCTGCCGAGAGCGGAAGTCGTACCAGAATAAATAAATAACCAGAATAATCACTGAGAAATATCATGTTGCTGCTGATCTGTTTCATGTTGCTGCTGATCTGTTTCATGTTGCTGTTGATCTGTTTCATGTTGCTGTGTTCATTCGTGCTCATCTGCTCATACAGACTCATGTTCATGCTGCTGTTTGGAGTGATGTTTTGCTATGATATTAGTGCTCTGTATTTTTAGTTGATGTTTTTTGTTGTTCATATCTTAGATGTTATTACTGTTTTTATTTACATTTTTGTATTGGATGTAACTGGGACCCTGTGTACACAGTTTCGTTCCACCTCATGTACCACATTTTTAGCCAAGGTTCTAGAAAAACTGATAAACTCTCAGATCAAAAACTATCTGGACTCATTTAACATCTTACCTCTCCATCAATCTGGTTTCAGGAAAAAACACAGCACAACAACTGCTTCACTGAAGGTTCTGAATGATGTTGTTGAAGCATTGGATGCTAAGGACTATTGTGCTGCACTTTTCTTAGACCTGTCTAAAGCTTTTGACACTGTGGATCATAACATCCTGTGTCATAAGCTCTCAGAAATCGGTTTCTCTGATCACACCATCGGTTGGTTTTCTAACTATCTTTCCAATCGGAGGCAATGTGTTCAACATAACGGTACTTCTTCCAGTTATTTAACAGTTAAAAATGGTGTACCACAAGGCTCAGTCTTAGGACCAACCCTCTTTACAATCTACATAGGTAGGTCAGAGCATCTCCACATTAGCCTGGCTCTCGCCTTCCTGCACAGCTCCACTCAATTCTCGTTTCCCTTCACTGCACAGTCTGGGACTTCTCCCATAGACAAGGATTTCTCCGGTAGATCTTTGACCGGACCAATCAGAGAACAGAAGGGGCGGAGTTTTTGGCCCCTAACCCACGCCCCCACCTGTCCCAGCGCAGCCAGCGAGCAGCCGCATGTTCTCATTCAAAGCGATGCAAAGCGATGCAGGACTGTTTTATATGTGACACAAATTTATTAATTTCCCCTTCTTAATCCCTTATCTGGAGTTTTCTTTTGTTTTTTTCCCAAAAGTCAAGTGTTCGCTCCCTCCTCCCTCCTCCTCCTCCTCCTCCTCCTCCTCCTCCTCCTCTCCCTCCGCTGAACAAGGAAATGCCTCAGGTTGTCACGAGAGAATTAAAGTCAGGTTTTAAGTTGCTGCCCGAGTCCCATCAGATTTCCTGGTCTTCTGGTGTGTTGGACCAGCGATCCATGGTTTTATTTTATTTTATTAGGACGTTTTATTAACATATAAACACAATATGCAACGGAGCGAGAGAAAATTCAGCAGGAGGCGGAGCTGAAGTCAAGTTCAGCAGACCACGGGGGAGCAGCCATCAGCAGAGGCCACGCCTCCAGCAAGAATTGGTTGTCAATGGAGAAAGTCCAGACCATTGTCTGAAGCGAAGTGAAGGACAAGGGTCTGGTTTTAACCAGGCTAGTGTCCCTATTGAGTTTGTTGATTCCTATAAATATCTGGGTATCCTGATCGATTCACATCTCTCTTTTAAACTCCACGTGGAAAACCTAGTGAAGAAACTGAAAGTTAAACTGGGTTTCTTTTTCAGAAACAGATCATGTCTAACACTGAATGTTAGGAAACGCCTTGTATCTGTGACTTTCCTTCCCTCCATTGATTACGGTGACATTCTCTACATGAATGCTCCTACAAGCACCCTGCAGATGTTGGATGTTGTCTATCATGGTGCATCCTGCAGATGTTGGATGTTGTCTATCATGGTGCATCCTGCAGATGTTGGATGTTGTCTATCATGGTGCATCCTGCAGATGTTGGATGTTGTCTATCATGGTGCACTAAGATTCATAACTGGTTGTGATTATCGTACCCACCACTGCACCCTGTATTCACTGGTTAACTGGACATCATTAACCTCACGCAGACTCTTCCACTGGTACATTTTCATCTTCAAATCACTTCTTGGTCTGCTGCCTTCATACATCTCCTCCTACATGTCTCTGTGTGAGTGCAGCTACAGTGTGCGATCTCAGGACATGATTACCTGCAGTGTTCCGTCAGTGAGGACTGAACTTGGAAAAAGGACCTTCTCCTACTCTGCTCCTGTTTCCTGGAATATCTTACAAAAAGATCTGAAGCTCTCGACCTTGACTTCTCTAAATGGTTTTCAGAATCTGTTGGAATCCTGGCAAAAACCAATGCAGACATGTTCCTGTTTTTGATTTTACACATCTACCTTATAATGTTTTGCTAGTTTTTGATACTTTGTTTAAAAAAAAAAAATCTGTATTTCTCTCTTATGCTTGTCTATTGTTTATTATTTAAGGAAATTCTACCATTGCTGTTCATCATTCTTTAGTTTGTAGCAGGTCTCTCTTGTAAATGAGTCCACGAGGCTCAATGAGATTAACCTGACTAAATAAAGGTTGAATGAAACATGTTGCGAATGACAATGAAGAACCTTGAATCCCATTGTGTCTCAGGTCCAAGACCAGCCGTCTTCCTGCAACACGGTCTTCTGGCTGCTGGCAGCAACTGGATCACCAACCCGCCTAATGCCAGTCTGGGCTACGTGCTGGCAGATGCAGGCTACGACGTTTGGATTGGAAACAGCCGAGGAAACACCTGGTCCAGGAAACACCTGACGCTGAGCCCGGACCAGGAGGAGTTCTGGAGGTTTAGGTGAGCTTGTTGACAGTAGAATCTTTAACGCTCTGGGTAGTTTCGGAGTCATTGAAAATGTTCTGTTGGTGCTGGTAAAAGCCGTGTCAGCTTCTTGACCTTCACCATGTCTGTAGTTATGATGAGATGGCTCTGAAGGACCTTCCAGCTGTGATAAACCACGTTCTGAAGGTGACGGCTCAGGACCAGATCTTTTACATTGGACACTCTCAGGGAACCACCATCGGTACCACACTCACTGACCGCTTCATGGAATCATTACTGTTTGTGTTGTAAACACATTTCTGTCTTTTGAAATCATCTTGGATTTCTGCGTCTCATTTCCCAGCATTCATAGCGTTCTCCACGCTGCCAGAGTTGGCCAGTAAGATCCGATTGTTCTTCGGTTTGGCTCCGGTGGCAACTGTGGCGTTCACCAGCAGTCCCATGACCAAACTGTCTGTTCTGCCCGACTTCCTGATCCAGGTGAGAACAATTACATTTCAACTTGAACGACACATTTAGACCAAGGAAGATCCACTTATTTGTGTACAGCATAAAAACCGTCAGCAGAAACAGAAACTTGTTGTTGTCCAATGCCCCACCTCCCAGTGAGGTGGAGCCTTGTCTCAAATTAACTGTAAAGAGGTGGAGCCTTGTCTCAAATTAACTGTAAAGAGGTGGAGCCTTGTCTCAAATCAACTGTAAAGAGGTGGAGCCTTGTCTCAAATTAACTGTAAAGAGGTGGAGCCTTGTCTCAAATTAACTGTAAAGAGGTGGAGTCTTGTCTCAAATTAACTGTAAAGAGGTGGAGTCTTGTCTCAAATTAACTGTAAAGAGGTGGAGCCTTGGCTCAAATTAACTGTAAAGAGGTGGAGCCTTGTCTCAAATCAACTGTAATGAGGTGGAGCCTTGTCTCAAATTAACTGTAAAGAGGTGGAGTCTCGTTTCAAATTAAGTGTAAAGAGGTGGAGTCTCATTTCAAATTAAGTGTAAAGAGGTGGAGCCTTGTCTCAAATTAACTGTAAAGAGGTGGAGCCTTGTCTCAAATTAACTGTAAAGAGGTGGAGCCTTGTCTCAAATTAACTGTAAAGAGGTGGAGCCTTGTCTCAAATTAACTGTAAAGAGGTGGAGCCTTGTCTCAAATCAACTGTAAAGAGGTGGAGCCTTGTCTCAAATTAACTGTAAAGAGGTGGAGCCTTGTCTCAAATTAACTGTAAAGAGGTGGAGCCTTGTCTCAAATTAACTGTAAAGAGGTGGAGCCTTGTCTCAAATTAACTGTAAAGAGGTGGAGCCTTGTCTCAAATCAACTGTAAAGAGGTGGAGCCTTGTCTCAAATTAACTGTAAAGAGGTGGAGTCTCGTTTCAAATTAAGTGTAAAGAGGTGGAGTCTCATTTCAAATTAAGTGTAAAGAGGTGGAGCCTTGTCTCAAATTAAGTGTAAAGAGGTGGAGTCTCGTTTCAAATTAAGTGTAAAGAGGTGGAGCCTTGTCTCAAATTAACTGTAAAGAGGTGGAGTCTCGTTTCAAATTAAGTGTAAAGAGGTGGAGCCTTGTCTCAAATCAACTGTAAAGAGGTGGAGCCTTGTCTCAAATCAACTGTAAAGAGGTGGAGCCTTGTCTCAAATCAACTGTAAAGAGGTGGAGCCTTGTCTCAAATTAACTGTAAAGAGGTGGAGTCTCATTTCAAATTAAGTGTAAAGAGGTGGAGTCTCGTTTCAAATTAAGTGTAAAGAGGTGGAGTCTCGTTTCAAATTAAGTGTAAAGAGGTGGAGACTTCTTTCAAATGGACTTTACAGAGGCGGAGCCTTTCTCCCATTTTCAGTAAAAATGAGATGGTTTCTTTAGTGACAAACAGTGTGAGGTAGTGCTATACTGTTCAAATGAGGCGGAGTCTTGTTTCAAATTAACTTTAAGGTGGTGGAGAGCCAAGTTTCAAATTAAATTTAAAGATGGAGACTTATTTCATATCAACTGTAAAGAGGCAGAAACTTGTTTCCAATTAACTTTAGAGGTGGAGCTTTGTCTCAAATTAACTGTAAAGAGGTGGAGTCTTGTTTCAAATTCATTTTAGAGGCGGAGCTTTGTTTCAAATTAACTGTAAAAAGGCAGAACCTTGTTTCAAATTATCTGTAAAGAAGTGGAGCCTTGTTTCAAATTAACTGTAAAGAGGTGGAGTCTTGTTTCAAATTAACTGTAAAGAGGCGAAGCCTTGTTTCAAATTAACTGTAAAGAGGTGGCGACTTGTTTCAAATTAACTTATATTATAGTGTATAGAATATTATAGTGATTTATTAAATAAAAGTAATGGTGGTATGAAAGCAACATGGTGAGTAATGAATAGCCTTCTGAAAAAACACAAAGAAAAATGGGTAATTCACAATATTTTGTAAAAGACAATGATGAAATTCATGATGAGAATGAAATTGTATTGGATCAAGCCTTGCAGCTAAAATACCAAAAGTAGATAATAATGTGAGCCATTCAATTACAGGTTGTGCAAATAGTATTTTTCTTAATGGAACTGACAAAGAAGAAATAATGAATGTAGTAAAAAATCTTACAGACAAGAGATCAAAAGACTGTTGTTTCAAATTAACTTTAGAGGAGGAGCTTTGTTTCAAATTAACTTTACAGAGGCGGAGCCTTGTTTCAAAGTAACTGTAAAGACGTGGAGTCTTGTTTCAAATTAACTGTAAAGAGGCGGAGCCTTGTTTCAAATTAACTTTAAAGAGGCGGAGCCTTGTTTCAAAGTAACTGTAAAGACGTGGAGTCTTGTTTCAAATTAACTGTAAAGAGGTGGAGTCTTGTTTCAAATTAACTGTAAAGATTTGGAGCCATGTTTCAAATTAAATTTAGAGGCGGGGCTTTGTTTCAAATTAACTTTAAAGAGGCGGAGCCTTGTTTCAAATTACCTGTAAAGAGGTGGAGTCTTGTTTCAAATTAACTGTAAAGAGGTGGAGCCTTTTTTCAAATTAACTGTAAAGAGGTGGAGTCTTGTTTCAAATTAACTGTAAAGAGGTGGAGTCTTGTTTCAAATTAACTGTAAAGAGGTGGAGCCTTTTTTCAAATTAACTGTGAAGAGGCAGAGTTTTGTTTCAAATTAACTGTAAAGAGGTGGAGCTTTGTTTCAAATTAACTGTAAAGAGGTGGAGTCTTGTTTCAAAGTAACTGTAAAGAGGTGGAGTCTTGTTTCAAATTAACTGTAAAGAGGTGGAGTCTTGTTTCAAATTAACTTTAAAGAGGCAGAGTCTTGTTTCAAATTAACTGTAAAGAGGTGGAGTCTTGTTTCAAATTAACTTTAAAGAGGCAGAGTTTTGTTTCAAATTAACTGTAAAGAGGTGGAGTCTTGTTTCAAATTAACTGTAAAGAGGTGGAGTCTTGTTTCAAATTAACTGTAAAGAGGTGGAGTCTTGTTTCAAATTAACTGTAAAGAGGTGGAGTCTTGGTTAAAATTAACTGTAAAGATTTGGAGTCTTGTTTCAAATTAACTGTAAAGAGGCGGAGCCTTGTTTCAAATTAACTGTAAAGAGGTGGAGCTTTGTTTCAAATTAAATGTAAAGAGGTGGAGTCTTGTTTCAAATTAACTGTAAAGAGGTGGAGTCTTGTTTCAAATTAACTGTAAAGAGGTGGAGTCTTGTTTCAAATTAACTGTAAAGAGGTGGAGTCTTGTTTCAAATTAACTGTAAAGAGGTGGAGTCTTGTTTCAAATTAACTGTAAAGAGGTGGAGTCTTGTTTCAAATTAACTGTAAAGAGGTGGAGTCTTGTTTCAAATTAACTGTAAAGAGGTGGAGTCTTGTTTCAAATTAACTGTAAAGAGGTGGAGTCTTGTTTCAAATTAACTGTAAAGAGGTGGAGTCTTGTTTCAAATTAACTGTAAAGAGGTGGAGTCTTGTTTCAAATTAACTGTAAAGAGGTGGAGTCTTGTTTCAAATTAACTGTAAAGAGGTGGAGTCTTGTTTCAAATTAACTTTAAAGAGGTGGAGTCTTGGTTAAAATTAACTGTAAAGAGGCGGAGCCTTGTTTCAAATTAACAGTAAAGAGGTGGAGCCTCCCCTCCCTGGGCTGCCACCTTACCGTGGTGGAGGGGTTTGAGTGTCCCAATGATCCTAGGAGCTATGCTGTCAGGGGCTTTATGCCCCTAGTAGGGTCACCCAAGGCAGACAGGTCCTAGGTGAGGGACGAGACAAAGCGCAGCCCACAAGACCCCTTATGATGAGTAATATAAATGGAAACAATGTTCCCTCGCCCGGACGCGGGTCACCGGGGCCCCACTCTGGAGCCAGGCCCGGAGGAGGGGCACGTTGGCGAGCGCCTGGTGGCCGGGCTTTCACCCATGGAGCTCGGCCGGGCACAGCCCGAAGAGGAGACGTGGGTCCCCCTTCCCATGGGCTCACCACCTGTGGGAGGGGCCAAAGGGGTCGGGTGCATTGTGGAATGGGTGGTGGCCGAGGGCGGGGACCCTGGCGGTCTGATCCTCGGCTACAGAAGCTGGCCATTGGGACATGGAATGTCACCTCTCTGGTGGGGAAGGAGCCTGAGCTAGTGTGTGAGGTTGAGAGGTTCCGGCTAGAAATAGTCGGACTCACCTCAACGCATGGCTCTGGCTCTGGAACCAGTTTCCTTGAGAGGGGTTGGACACTCTTCCACTCTGGAGTTGCCCCTGGTGAGAGGCGCCGAGCAGGAGTGGGCATACTTGTTGCCCCCCATCTTGGTGCCTGTACGTTGGGGTTCACCCCGGTGAACGAGAGGGTAGCCTCCCTTCGCCTACGTGTGGGGGGACGGGCTCTGACTGTTGTTTGTGCCTATGCGCCAAACGGCAGCGCAGATTACCCACCCTTTTTGGAGTCCTTGGAGGGGGTATTGGAGGGTGCGCCTCCTGGGGACTCCCTTGTTCTGCTGGGGGACTTCAACGCTCACGTGGGCAATGACAGTGAGACCTGGAGGGGTGTGGTTGGGAGGAACGGCCCCCCTGATCTGAACCCGAGTGGTGTTCTGTTGTTGGACTTCTGTGCTCGTCATGGATTGTCCATAACGAACACCATGTTCAGGCATAAGGGTGTCCATATGTGCTCTTGGCACCAGGACACCCTAGGTCGTAGTTCAATGATCGACTTTGTTGTCGTCTCATCTGATCTGCGGCCGCATGTCCTGGACACTCGGGTGAAGAGAGGGGCGGAGCTGTCAACTGACCACTACCTGGTGGTGAGTTGGCTCCGATGGTGGGGGAGGATGCCGGTCAGACCTGGCAGACCCAAACGTATTGTGAGGGTCTGCTGGGAACGTCTGGCAGAGTCTCCCGTAAGACGGAGCTTTAACTCCCACCTCCGGGAGAGCTTTGAACACGTTCCGAGGGAGGCGGGGGACATTGAGCCCGAGTGGGCCATGTTTCGCGCCTCTATTGTCGAGGCAGCTTATCGGAGTTGTGGCCGCAAGGTTGTTGGTGCCTGTCGTGGTGGCAACCCTCGAACCCGGTGGTGGACACCGGCGGTGAGGGATGCTGTCAAGCTGAAGAAGGAGTCCTATTGGGCCTTTTTGGCCTGTGGGACCCCGGAAGCAGCAGATAGGTACCGGCAGTCCAAGCGGCATGCGGCTCGGGTGGTTGCTGAGGCAAAAACTCGGGCGTGGGAGGAGTTCGGAGAGGCCATGGAGAATGACTTCCGTACGGCTTCGAGGCGATTCTGGTCCACCATCCGGCGTCTCAGGGGGGGAAAGCGGTACGCGACCAACACCATTTATGGTGGGGATGGCGTGCTGTTGACCTCAACTCGGGATGTTGTGAGTCGGTGGGCGGAATACTTCGAAGACCTCCTCAATCCTACTGGCACGTCTTCCACTGAGGAAGCGGAGCCTGGGGACTTTGGGTCGGGCTCTCCAATCTCTGGTGCTGAGGTCGCCAAGGTGGTTAAAAAGCTCCGCGGTGGCAAGGCTCCGGGGGTGGATGAGATTCGTCCTGAGTTCCTTAGGGCTCTGGATGTTGTGGGGTTGTGTTGGCTTACGCGACTCTGCAATATCGCGTGGACATCGGGGGCAGTTCCCTTGGATTGGCAGACTGGGGTGGTGGTTCCCCTATTCAAAAAGGGGGACCGTAGGGTGTGTTCCAACTATAGAGGGATCACACTCTTAAGCCTCCCTGGTAAGGTCTATTCAGGGGTTCTGGAGAGGAGGGTCCGTCGGATAGTCGAACCTCGGATTCAGGAGGAGCAGTGTGGTTTTCGTCCTGGTCGTGGAACACTAGACCAGCTCTACACCCTCAACAGGGTCCTGGAGGGTGCGTGGGAGTTTGCCCAACCAGTTTACATGTGCTTTGTGGACTTGGAAAAGGCATTCGACCGCGTCCCTCGGGGGGTTCTGTGGCGGGTACTCCGGGAGTATGGGGTACCAGGCCCTTTGATATGGGCTGTTAGGTCCCTGTACGACCGGTGTCAGAGCTTGGTCCGCATCGCTGGCAGTAAGTCAGGCTCGTTTCCGGTGAGAGTTGGACTCCGCCAAGGTTGCCCTTTGTCACCGATTCTGTTTATAACTTTTATGGACAGAATTTCTAGGCGCAGCCAAGGTGTTGAGAGGATCCGTTTTGGTGGCCTTAGAATCGCTTCTCTGTTTTTTGCAGATGATGTGGTCCTATTGGCTTCATCAGCTCGTGATCTACAGCTTTCGCTGGAGCGGTTTGCAGCTGAATGTGATGCGGCCGGGATGAGGATCAGTTCCTCCAAATCCGAGGCCATGGTCTTGAGCCGGAAAAGGGTAGCGTGCCCTCTCCGGGTCGGGGAGGAGGTCCTTACCCAAGTGGAGGAGTTTAAGTATCTCGGGATCTTGTTCACGAATGAGGGAAAACTGGAGCGTGAGATCGATAGGCGGATAGGTGCAGCGTCCGCAGTGAAGCGGGCGCTGTACCGGTCTGTCGTGGTGAAGAGAGAGCTGAGTCAAAAGGCAAAGCTCTCAATTTACCGATCGATCTACGTTCCCACCCTCATCTATGGTCATGAGCTTTGGGTTATGACCGAAAGAACAAGATCTCGGATACAAGCGGCTGAAATGAGTTTTCTCCGCAGGGTGGCTGGACTCTCCCTTAGAGATAGGGTGAGAAGCTCAGTCATCCGGGAGGGACTCGGAGTAGAGCCGCTGCTTCTCCACATCGAGAGGAGCCAGTTGAGGTGGCTCGGGCATCTGGTTAGGATGCCTCCTGGACGCCTCCCTGGTGAGGTGTTCCGGGCATGTCCCACCGGGAGGAGACCCAGAGGAAGACCCAGGATACGCTGGAGGGACTATGTTTCTCGGCTGGCCTGGGAACGCCTTGGGATTCCCCCAGAGGAGCTGCTCCAAGTGGCTGGGGAGAGGGAAGTCTGGGCCTCCCTACTTAGGCTGCTACCCCCGCGACCCGACCCCGGATAAGCGGAAGAAAATGGATGGATGGATGGATGGATGGATGGAGGTGGAGCCTTTTTTCAAATTAACTGTAAAAAGGTGGAGTCTTGTTTCAAATTAACTGTAAAGAGGTGGAGTCTTGTTTCAAATTAACTGTAAAGAGGTGAGTGTCCCAATGATCCTAGGAGCTATGCTGTCAGGGGCTTTCTGCCCCTAGTAGGGTCACCCAAGGCAGACAGGTCCTAGGTGAGGGACGAGACGAAGCGCAGCCCACAAGACCCCTTATGATGAATAATATAAATGGAAACAATGTTCCCTCGCCCGGACGCGGGTCACCGGGGCCCCACTCTGGAGCCAGGCCCGGAGGAGGGGCACGTTGGCGAGCGCCTGGTGGCCGGGCTTTCACCCATGGAGCTCGGCCGGGCACAGCCCGAAGAGGAGACGTGGGTCCCCCTTCCCATAGGCTCACCACCTGTGGGAGGGGCCAAAGGGGTCGGGTGCATTGTGGAATGGGTGGTGGCCGAGGGCGGGGACCCTGGCGGTCTGATCCTCGGCTACAGAAGCTGGCCATTGGGACATGGAATGTCACCTCTCTGGTGGGGAAGGAGCCTGAGCTAGTGTGTGAGGTTGAGAGGTTCCGGCTAGAAATAGTCGGACTCACCTCAACGCATGGCTCTGGCTCTGGAACCAGTTTCCTTGAGAGGGGTTGGACACTCTTCCACTCTGGAGTTGCCCCTGGTGAGAGGCGCCGAGCAGGAGTGGGCATACTTGTTGCCCCCCATCTTGGTGCCTGTACGTTGGGGTTCACCCCGGTGAACGAGAGGGTAGCCTCCCTTCGCCTACGTGTGGGGGGACGGGCTCTGACTGTTGTTTGTGCCTATGCGCCGAACGGCAGCGCAGATTACCCACCCTTTTTGGAGTCCTTGGAGGGGGTATTGGAGGGTGCGCCTCCTGGGGACTCCCTTGTTCTGCTGGGGGACTTCAACGCTCACGTGGGCAATGACAGTGAGACCTGGAGGGGTGTGGTTGGGAGGAACGGCCCCCCTGATCTGAACCCGAGTGGTGTTCTGTTGTTGGACTTCTGTGCTCGTCATGGATTGTCCATAACGAACACCATGTTCAGGCATAAGGGTGTCCATATGTGCTCTTGGCACCAGGACACCCTAGGTCGTAGTTCAATGATCGACTTTGTTGTCGTCTCATCTGATCTGCGGCCGCATGTCCTGGACACTCGGGTGAAGAGAGGGGCGGAGCTGTCAACTGACCACTACCTGGTGGTGAGTTGGCTCCGATGGTGGGGGAGGATGCCGGTCAGACCTGGCAGACCCAAACGTATTGTGAGGGTCTGCTGGGAACGTCTGGCAGAGTCTCCCGTAAGACGGAGCTTTAACTCCCACCTCCGGGAGAGCTTTGAACACGTTCCGAGGGAGGCGGGGGACATTGAGCCCGAGTGGGCCATGTTTCGCGCCTCTATTGTCGAGGCAGCTTATCGGAGTTGTGGCCGCAAGGTTGTTGGTGCCTGTCGTGGTGGCAACCCTCGAACCCGGTGGTGGACACCGGCGGTGAGGGATGCTGTCAAGCTGAAGAAGGAGTCCTATTGGGCCTTTTTGGCCTGTGGGACCCCGGAAGCAGCAGATAGGTACCGGCAGTCCAAGCGGCATGCGGCTCGGGTGGTTGCTGAGGCAAAAACTCGGGCGTGGGAGGAGTTCGGAGAGGCCATGGAGAATGACTTCCGTACGGCTTCGAGGCGATTCTGGTCCACCATCCGGCGTCTCAGGGGGGGAAAGCGGTACGCGACCAACACCATTTATGGTGGGGATGGCGTGCTGTTGACCTCAACTCGGGATGTTGTGAGTCGGTGGGCGGAATACTTCGAAGACCTCCTCAATCCTACTGGCACGTCTTCCACTGAGGAAGCGGAGCCTGGGGACTTTGGGTCGGGCTCTCCAATCTCTGGTGCTGAGGTCGCCGAGGTGGTTAAAAAGCTCCGCGGTGGCAAGGCTCCGGGGGTGGATGAGATTCGTCCTGAGTTCCTTAGGGCAGTGTTTTTCAACCTTTTTTGAGCCAAGGCACAGTGTTTGCATTGAAAAAAATCCCGAGGCACACCACCAATCAAAATTGTAAACCTAGATACACTGTATCCGCCTATATTAAATATATAGTCATTCTTAGCAAAGTGTCTTGAATAGGAATTAAATAAACACAAAAATGTATTTTTATCATATTTTATATTTCTTATTTCAAATTGCACTTAGCATGTCTTTAAAAATACACCCGAAAAGTACCACAACAATGTGGTCTTAAATTTAAAGAGTTGTAGAAAGGGGGGAGGGGCTTTTTTGATAATTTCCAAGGCACACCTGATGATCACTCGCGGCACACTAGTGTGCCTAGGTACAGTGGTTGAAAAACACTGCCTTAGGGCTCTGGATGTTGTGGGGTTGTGTTGGCTTACGCGACTCTGCAATATCGCGTGGACATCGGGGGCAGTTCCCTTGGATTGGCAGACTGGGGTGGTGGTTCCCCTATTCAAAAAGGGGGACCGTAGGGTGTGTTCCAACTATAGAGGGATCACACTCTTAAGCCTCCCTGGTAAGGTCTATTCAGGGGTTCTGGAGAGGAGGGTCCGTCGGATAGTCGAACCTCGGATTCAGGAGGAGCAGTGTGGTTTTCGTCCTGGTCGTGGAACACTAGACCAGCTCTACACCCTCAACAGGGTCCTGGAGGGTGCGTGGGAGTTTGCCCAACCAGTTTACATGTGCTTTGTAGACTTGGAAAAGGCATTCGACCGCGTCCCTCGGGGGGTTCTGTGGCGGGTACTCCGGGAGTATGGGGTACCAGGCCCATTGATATGGGCTGTTAGGTCCCTGTACGACCGGTGTCAGAGCTTGGTCCGCATTGCCGGCAGTAAGTCAGGCTCGTTTCCGGTGAGAGTTGGACTCCGCCAAGGTTGCCCTTTGTCACCGATTCTGTTTATAACTTTTATGGACAGAATTTCTAGGCGCAGCCAAGGTGTTGAGAGGATCCGTTTTGGTGGCCTTAGAATCGCTTCTCTGTTTTTTGCAGATGATGTGGTCCTATTGGCTTCATCAGCTCGTGATCTACAGCTTTCGCTGGAGCGGTTTGCAGCTGAATGTGATGCGGCCGGGATGAGGATCAGTTCCTCCAAATCCGAGGCCATGGTCTTGAGCCGGAAAAGGGTAGCGTGCCCTCTCCGGGTCGGGGAGGAGGTCCTTACCCAAGTGGAGGAGTTTAAGTATCTCGGGATCTTGTTCACGAATGAGGGAAAACTGGAGCGTGAGATCGATAGGCGGATAGGTGCAGCGTCCGCAGTGAAGCGGGCGCTGTACCGGTCTGTCGTGGTGAAGAGAGAGCTGAGTCAAAAGGCAAAGCTCTCAATTTACCGATCGATCTACGTTCCCACCCTCATCTATGGTCATGAGCTTTGGGTTATGACCGAAAGAACAAGATCTCGGATACAAGCGGCTGAAATGAGTTTTCTCCGCAGGGTGGCTGGACTCTCCCTTAGAGATAGGGTGAGAAGCTCAGTCATCCGGGAGGGACTCGGAGTAGAGCCGCTGCTTCTCCACATCGAGAGGAGCCAGTTGAGGTGGCTCGGGCATCTGGTTAGGATGCCTCCTGGACGCCTCCCTGGTGAGGTGTTCCGGGCATGTCCCACCGGGAGGAGACCCAGAGGAAGACCCAGGATACGCTGGAGGGACTATGTTTCTCGGCTGGCCTGGGAACGCCTTGGGATTCCCCCAGAGGAGCTGCTCCAAGTGGCTGGGGAGAGGGAAGTCTGGGCCTCCCTACTTAGGCTGCTACCCCCGCGACCCGACCCCGGATAAGCGGAAGAAAATGGATGGATGGATGGAGGTGGAGTCTTGTTTCAAATTAACTGTAAAGAGGTGGAGTCTTGTTTCAAATTAACTGTAAAGAGGTGGAGCCTTGTTTCAAATTAACTGTAAAGAGGTGGAGTCTTGTTTCAAATTAACTGTAAAGAGGTGGAGTCTTGTTTCAAATTAACTGTAAAGATTTGGAGCCTTGTTTCAAATTAACTGTAAAGAGGTGGAGTCTTGTTTCAAAGTAACTGTAAAGAGGTGGAGTCTTGTTTCAAAGTAACTGTAAAGAGGCGGAGCCTTTTTTCAAATTAACTGTAAAGAGGTGGAGTCTTGTTTAAAATTAACTGTAAAGAGGTGGAGTCTTGTTTAAAATTAACTGTAAAGAGGTGGAGTCTTGTTTCAAATTAAGTGTAAAGAGGAAGAGCCTTGTTTCAAATTAACTGTAAAGAGGTGGAGTCTTGTTTAAAATTAACTGTAAAGATTTGGAGCCTTGTTTCAAATTAACTGTAAAGAGGCGGAGCCTTTTTTCAAATTAACTGTAAGGAGGTGGAGTCTTGTTTCAAATTAACTGTAAAGAGGTGGAGTCTTGTTTCAAATTAACTGTAAAGAGGTGGAGCCTTGTTTCAAATTAAGTGTAAAGATTTGGAGCCTTGTTTCAAATTAACTGTAAAGATTTGGAGCCTTGTTTCAAATTAACTGTAAAGAGGTGAAGTCTTGTTTCAAAGTAACTGTAAAGAGGTGGAGCCTTTTTTCAAATTAAGTGTAAAGAGGTCGAGTCTTGTTTAAAATTAACTGTAAAGATTTGGAGTCTTGTTTCAAATTAACTGTAAAGAGGCGGAGCCTGTTTTCACATTACAGTACATGTAAGAGGCAGGGTCTTGTTTTAAATTATCTTTAAATAGGCAGAGACTTGTTTCATTTTAACTTCAGAGGTGGAGCCTTATTTCAAATTAAATGTAAAGAGGAGGAGACTTATTTCAAAATAAATGTAAAGAGGAGGAGACTTATTTCAAATTAAATGTAAAGAGGAGGAGACTTATTTCAAATTAAATGTAAAGAGGAGGAGACTTATTTCAAATTAAATGTAAAGAGGAGGAGACTTATTTCAAAATAAATGTAAAGAGGAGGAGAATTATTTCAAATTAAATGTAAAGAGGAGGAGACTTATTTCAAAATAAATGTAAAGAGGAGGAGACTTATTTCAAATTAAATGTAAAGAGGAGGAGACTTGTTTCAAATTAAATGTAAAGAGGAGGAGACTTGTTTCAAATTAACTGTAAAGAGGTGGAGCCTTGTTTCAAATTAAGTGTAAAGAGGAGGAGACTTATTTCAAATTAAATGTAAAGAGGAGGAGACTTATTTCAAATTAAATATAAAGAGGAGGAGACTTATTTCAAATTAAATGTAAAGAGGAGGAGACTTATTTCAAATTAAATGTAAAGAGGAGGAGACTTATCTCAAATTAAATGTAAAGAGGAGGAGACTTATTTCAAATTAAATGTAAAGAGGAGGAGACTTATTTCAATATAAATGTAAAGAGGAGGAGACTTATTTCAAATTAAATGTAAAGAGGAGGAGACTTACTTCAAATTAAATGTAAAGAGGAGGAGACTTATTTCAAATTAAATGTAAAGAGGAGGAGACTTATTTCAATATAAATGTAAAGAGGAGGAGACTTATTTCAAATTAAATGTAAAGAGGAGGAGACTTACTTCAAATTAAATGTAAAGAGGAGGAGCCTTGTTTCAAATTAACTGTAAAGAGGTGGAGTCTTGTTTCAAATTAACTGTAAAGATTTGGAGTCTTGTTTCAAATTAACTGTAAAGAGGTGGAGTCTTGTTTCAAATTAACTGTAAAGAGGTGGAGCCTTGTTTCAAATTAACTGTAAAGAGGTGGAGTCTTGTTTAAAATTAACTGTAAAGAGGTGGAGTCTTGTTTCAAAGTAACTGTAAAGAGGTGGAGTCTTGTTTCAAATTAAGTGTAAAAAGGAAGAGCCTTGTTTAAAATTAACTGTAAAGTCAAAGTCAAAGTCAACTTTATTGTCAGAACTGCAATATGTACAGGACATACACAGGACCGAAATTGCGTTTCTCTCAGTCCCTCGGTGCAACAGTAACCATCTAAACACTAAAACATTTAATAAACATAAGCATAAAATAGTAAAAAAGTGTAACACTGTCCTAAGTTTTTTCATAATAGTATAAAAGTATGATAATTTACACCAACACTGAAACACCAAACACCCCTAAAACACCAAACACCCAATGAACATAAGCATAAAATGAAATAATAAAAGTGTAATACTGTCCTGAGTTTTTGCATAGTAGTATAAAAAGTATAAAAACGTATATCTATAAAATAAACTGAAGTTTCTAGCATTGACATTTGCAAAGAGTGGCACAGCAGCATATAAGTTAATGTACACAGTATATGTATGAGGTAGTTGATGTTGGTATATAGGCAAAGTGGCATATGAAGTAAGGCACATAAGGCACATTTGGCATCCTTATATATACGTTTGATGACACAGAGTCCAGTGTTAAAAACTTTGTGTTGTGTGGTAATGTGTGAGAAAGTTTTTTGTGTTAAGGCAGTTCAAATGGGAGGGGAGGCAGAGCAGGCAGAGTGTTTAGCATCCTGACTGCCTGATAAACAGAGCTGTCTCTCAGTCTGCTGGTTCGAGCCTGGAGACTCCTCAGTCTCCTCCCTGATGGCAGCAGTCTAAAGCGGCTGTGTAGTGGGTGTGTGGGATCACCTGCCATGCGGTGGGCTTTCCGAGTGAGGCGTTTGCTGTGTAAGTCCTGCAGTGAGGGCAAGGAGGTGCCCACGATCTTCTCAGCTGCTCTCACAATGCGCTGGAGGCTCTTGCGGCATGATGCAGTACATGCACCAAACCACACAGTGATGCAGCTGGTCAGGACACTTTCTATGGCACCTCTGTAGAAGGTGCTCATGATGGGGGTTGAAGCTCCAGCCCTTTTCAGCTTGCGGAGAAAGTAGAGACGCTGGTGAGCCTTCTTTGCCAGTGCTGCAGTGTTCCTGCTCCAGGACAGGTCCTTTGAGACGTGCACTCCCAGGAACTTGGTGCTGTCCACTCTCTCCACTGCGGTGCTGTTGATGGTCAGAGGGGCATGTTGTGCATCCCTCTTCCTGAAGTCCACGACAATCTCCTTTGTCTTCTCCACGTTGAGAGTGAGATTGTTGTGTCCGCACCACAAGGCCAAGCGGCTCACCTCGTTCCTGTAGTCCGTCTCATCGTTGTTGCTGATGAGACCTACCACTGTTGTGTCGTCCGCAAACTTGATGAAGTGGTTGGAGCTGTACGATGGTGTGCAGTCGTGTGTTAGCAGGGTGAATAGAAGGGGGCTCAGCACACATCCTTGTGGGGCCCCTGTGTTCAATGTGATGGTGCTAGATGTGTTACTCCCGATCCGTACTGTCTGTGGTCTCCCGGTCAGGAAGTCTAGCAGCCAGTTACACATTGAGGTGTTCAGCCCCAGACTGTCCAGTTTATGGATGAGCTGTTGGGGGATGATGGTGTTGAATGCCGAGCTGAAGTCGATGAACAGCATTCTAACATAAGAGTCCTTCGTGTCCAGATGTGTGAGAGCTGTGTGGAGGGCAGAGGAGATGGCATCGTCGGTTGAGCGATTAGGTCGGTATGCAAATTGGAAGGGATCCAGGGAGGCAGGGAGGACAGATGTGATGCTTTTCATGACTAGCCGTTCAAAGCACTTCATCAGGATGGGGGTGAGTGCTACTGGGCGATAGTCATTGAGGCATGCGGGCGTTGCCTTCTTTGGGACAGGGATGATGGTGGTGGCTTTGAAACAGGTGGGGACGATGGCCTGGCTCAGTGAGATGTTAAAGATGTCCGTGAAGACCGCTGCGAGTTCCCCTGCACAGTCCTTCAGCACACGACCAGGTATGTTGTCAGGACCAGAGGCCTTCCGGGCGTTAATCTTGATGAATGATCGCCTTACGCTGTCTGAGGACAGCGCCAGCACCTGGCCATCAGGAGAGGGGGGGAATTTATGTGCAGGTGTGCTGTTACTTGCCTCAAACCGAGCGAAGAACTCATTCAGTTCATTCAGCGTAGAGGTTGAGCTGTCACAGGTCTGGGGGGGGTTTGTAGTCTGTGATGGTCTGTATTCCCTGCCACAGACTGCGTGTATCCTTGCTGTCCTTGAAACGGTGAGCTATTTTCTTGGAATACTGCTCCTTGGCCTCTCTGATGCCCAGATCCAGGTTGTTTCTGGCTGCCTTCAGGCCCACCTGATCTCCCGCTTTGAAGGCAGCATTCCTAAAGAGGTGGAGTCTTGTTTCAAAGTAACTGTAAAGAGGTGGAGTCTTGTTTCAAAGTAACTGTAAAGAGGTGGAGTCTTGTTTCAAATTAACTGTAAAGAGGCGGAGCCTTTTTTCAAATTAACTGTAAAGAGGTGGAGTCTTGTTTAAAATTAACTGTAAAGATTTGGAGTCTTGTTTCAAATTAAGTGTAAAGAGGCAGAGCCTTTTTTCAAATTAACTGTAAAGAGGTGGAGTCTTGTTTCAAAGTAACTGTAAAGAGGTGGAGTCTTGTTTCAAATTAACTGTAAAGAGGTGGAGTCTTGTTTAAAATTAACTGTAAAGATTTGGAGTCTTGTTTCAAATTAACTGTAAAGAGGCGGAGCCTTTTTTCAAATTAAGTGTAAAGAGGTGGAGTCTTGTTTCAAATTAACTGTAAAGAGGTGGAGCCTTGTCTCAAATTAACTGTAAAGAGGTGGAGTCTTGTTTCAAATTAACTGTAAAGAGGTGGAGCCTTGTTTCAAATTAACTGTAAAGAGGTGGAGTCTTGTTTCAAATTAACTGTAAAGAGGCGGAGCCTGTTTTCACATTACCTGTAAGAGGCAGGGTCTTGTTTTAAATCAGAGTAAATGCAGGGTCTTGAAAGTTATTAAAAGTTGATAAATCAATTTTGGGAAAATTAAGGGTCTTGAAAAGTATTAAAAAGTCTTGAAAGTTATTAAAAGTTGATAAATCAATTTTGGGAAAATTAAGGGTCTTGAAAAGTATTTAAAAGTCTTGAAAGCGATTTGATGAGGTATTATTATTTTTTTGCTGTTATTCTAGCTTTAAATAATTTGACAGCAAAAAGTATGTATTACTAATATTTGTTTTCCTCACCGCGGTTGATTCGGAAACCGCTTCGCACAAATTTAGGGTGTCAGGTTACAACAGCCTTTATGGCTAGGCCTAACTTGTGCACATGCACGGCTGCTTTATCTCCAAGTTGAGTCTGTGTGTTTGAGTAAGTTGCCGCGAGGCCGTGAGAACAAAGTCAAAGTCAACTTTATTGTCAGAACTGCAATATGTACAGGACATACACAGGATTGAAATTGCGTTTCTCTCAGTCCCTCGGTGCAACAGTAACCATTTAAACACTAAAACACTGAAACATTTAATAAACATAAGCATAAAATAGTAAAAGTGTAATACTGTCCTGAGTTTTTGCATAGTAGTATAAAAAGTATATCTATAAAATAAACTGAAGGTTCTAGCATTGACATTTGCAAAGAGTGGCAAGCAGCATATGAGTTAATGTACACAGTATATGTATGAGGTAGTTGATGTTGGTATAGAGGCAAAGTGGCTGGAGATGCCTGATTTTCAAGAATGGCTGAGGCCTGTCGCAGAGAATAACCGTGTTTATTTCTTATTCGCCATTGTTCAACCAAGTTACTTTAAAATAGCTACGAGTCTTGTTGTAACCTAAGCTATATTTTCTTAAACCTAGTCGTGGTTCAGTTTCTTCTTTTGAACTTTTTTCTTTCCACTATATCTCAGTTCTGTTGTAGGTTTGAGATTCACAGATTTACAGTAATTGAAAACAACAGCAGTTTTGTAAATCAAAGATTTGTTGCTTAATAAAACAAAGTGACTATAAGGTCTTGAATTTATTTTGGAAGGTCTTTAAAAAGTCTTGAAAAGGTATTGAAATTATTTCGTTATTCCTGCATAAACCCTGTAAATTATCTTTAAATAGGCAGAGACTTGTTTCATTTTAACTTCAGAGGTGGAGCCTTATTTCAAATTAAATGTAAAGAGGAGGAGACTTATTTCAAATTAAATGTAAAGAGGAGGAGCCTTGTTTCAAATTAAATGTAAAGAGGAGGAGCCTTGTTTCAAATTACCCAAAAAAGAGGTCAAGCCTTATTCTGTGCGTTACCAAAACCAATTAGACTTACCTTGTCTGAAACCAGTTTCTCTAACATTGTCTTTGTGGATGTCCTCTGCAGGACTTGTTTGGTAGGCGGGACTTCCTGCCTCAGAGCCAGTACATCAAGTGGTTGGCGGAACACGTATGTGCCAAGAAGCTGCTCAGCGAGCTGTGTGGAAACCTCTTTTTCATTCTCTGCGGCTTTGACGAAAAAAACCTTAACATGGTTTGTACATCTGAGTCTGACAGTTTTCAGACACAAAATACCACCAACTTCCTGCTTTTGTCCAGAAAACACGGACAGTTCTGGTAATCAGCTTCTAAACGTGTTCGAATGTTGATCCAGCAGAAATCAGAAGGATCTTTGTTCTAAAACCTCAGATTTGACTGTGTCTCTTCAAAAGAACAATCGGCAGAATATCAGTACTAGAGTTGTATTCGGGCTCAAAAAAATCAGTTCCAGCCCGGCCCCAGCCCGCAATCAGGATTTCTGAACCCCACCCAACCCGGTGAATTACAGTAATTACAGGTCTGAACCCGGAAAAAACCCAGACATTTTTAATGAGTTATTAACGGTCGGAGATGCGCGGCTGAATTAAGATCAGAGCTGAGAGGTGTTTGACCTTTAAACTCTGTTTCTGCTGCATTCTTTTGCATTACTGAGACACGCAGACCACTCTGACACGTCTGCTTTGAGATACACCTGTCGTTGGGGACGTGCAGATGATTAAAAGATGCCGAAGATCAGAGTTGAGGTGGTGTTTGTCCTTTCATGGCCATAAGAGCATTTGATCCCTGCTTGCGCCTGCATTCTGATTTATTCAGACATGAACCGTGCTCGGACACGTCTGCTTTGTGATTTCACCTGTTTGGGTCATCGGCTGCACGCGTCCACTGAGTGCAGCGGCTGAATGAACGCGCCAGGAAGTGATGCATACTGCCAGGAAGTGATGCATACTGCCAGGAAGTGATGCATACTGCCAGGAAGTGATGTGTACTGCCAGGAAGTGATGCGTACTGCCAGGAAGTGATGCATACTGCCAGGAAGTGATGCATACTGCCAGGAAGTGATGCATACTGCCAGGAAGTGATGCGTACTGCCAGGAAGTGATGCGTACTGCCAGGAAGTGATGCGTACTGCCAGGAAGTGATGCGTACTGCCAGGAAGTGATGCGTACTGCCAGGAAGTGATGCGTACTGCCAGGAAGTGATGCGTACTGCCAGGAAGTGATGCGTACTGCCAGGAAGTGATGCGTACTGCCAGGAAGTGATGCATACTGCCAGGAAGTGATGCATACTGCCAGGAAGTGATGCGTACTGCCAGGAAGTGATGCATACTGCCAGGAAGTGATGCGTACTGCCAGGAAGTGATGCGTACTGCCAGGAAGTGATGCATACTGCCAGGAAGTGATGCGTACTGCCAGGAAGTGATGCGTACTGCCAGGAAGTGATGCGTACTGCCAGGAAGTGATGCGTACTGCCAGGAAGTGATGCGTACTGCCAGGAAGTGATGCATACTGCCAGGAAGTGATGCGTACTGCCAGGAAGTGATGCATACTGCCAGGAAGTGATGCATACTGCCAGGAAGTGATGCATACTGCCAGGAAGTGATGCATACTGCCAGGAAGTGATGCATACTGCCAGGAAGTGATGCATACTGCCAGGAAGTGATGCATACTGCCAGGAAGTGATGCATACTGCCAGGAAGTGATGCATACTGCCAGGAAGTGATGCATACTGCCAGGAAGTGATGCATACTGCCAGGAAGTGATGCATACTGCCAGGAAGTGATGCATACTGCCAGGAAGTGATGCATACTGCCAGGAAGTGATGCATACTGCCAGGAAGTGATGCATACTGCCAGGAAGTGATGCATACTGCCAGGAAGTGATGCATACTGCCAGGAAGTGATGCATACTGCCAGGAAGTGATGCATACTGCCAGGAAGTGATGCATACTGCCAGGAAGTGATGCATACTGCCAGGAAGTGATGCATACTGCCAGGAAGTGATGCATACTGCCAGGAAGTGATGCATACTGCCAGGAAGTGATGCATACTGCCAGGAAGTGATGCGTACTGCCAGGAAGTGATGCATACTGCCAGGAAGTGATGCATACTGCCAGGAAGTGATGCATACTGCCAGGAAGTGATGCATACTGCCAGGAAGTGATGCATACTGCCAGGAAGTGATGCATACTGCCAGGAAGTGATGCATACTGCCAGGAAGTGATGCATACTGCCAGGAAGTGATGCATACTGCCAGGAAGTGATGCATACTGCCAGGAAGTGATGCATACTGCCAGGAAGTGATGCATACTGCCAGGAAGTGATGCATACTGCCAGGAAGTGATGCATACTGCCAGGAAGTGATGCGTACTGCCAGGAAGTGATGCATACTGCCAGGAAGTGATGCATACTGCCAGGAAGTGATGCATACTGCCAGGAAGTGATGCATACTGCCAGGAAGTGATGCGTACTGCCAGGAAGTGATGCATACTGCCAGGAAGTGATGCATACTGCCAGGAAGTGATGCATACTGCCAGGAAGTGATGCATACTGCCAGGAAGTGATGCATACTGCCAGGAAGTGATGCATACTGCCAGGAAGTGATGCATACTGCCAGGAAGTGATGCATACTGCCAGGAAGTGATGCATACTGCCAGGAAGTGATGCATACTGCCAGGAAGTGATGCATACTGCCAGGAAGTGATGCATACTGCCAGGAAGTGATGCATACTGCCAGGAAGTGATGCATACTGCCAGGAAGTGATGCATACTGCCAGGAAGTGATGCATACTGCCAGGAAGTGATGCATACTGCCAGGAAGTGATGCATACTGCCAGGAAGTGATGCATACTGCCAGGAAGTGATGCGTACTGCCAGGAAGTGATGCATACTGCCAGGAAGTGATGCATACAGCCAAGATGGTCTAGTGGCAGGGCTTTTGACTACGGATCCGAAGGTCGCGGGTTCGCGCCCCAGCCACTACCCAGCTTGGGGTGTCTATGAGTGCACACCTATTTCTCCAGCTCCCCGAGCGCTTTCGGGCTGCTCACTGCACCACCTGGTAGGTGGTTGGGTTAAATGCAGAGACGAATTTCGTCTGTGTATGGGAACATACGCAGATGACAGGAATAGACATTATTATTATTATTATTATACTGCCAGGAAGTGATGCATACTGCCAGGAAGTGATGCGTACTGCCAGGAAGTGATGCATACTGCCAGGAAGTGATGCATACTGCCAGGAAGTGATGCATACTGCCAGGAAGTGATGCATCACTTCCTGGCAGTATGATCCCATCTGAAGTTTAACTGTGCTTGCTCAGGATGGGAGACTGCAACGAAGCCAAGCTTCAACTTGTCTGCTGCTTCCTTACATAGAGAACTTTACTAAATGGCTTTTCTATGTGAATGTTCCTGTAAAGTGTCCTGAGACAACTTTGTTGTAATTTGATGCTTTATAAATGAACTGAATTAAATGGAATTGAACTGAACTTTTTACCTCTTTCAAAGCTGGTCAGCTCATGGCTGGTGAAAGTATGGCAGGCCATGTTATCATATAATTGGATCACAGCTAATCCTGACCCAATTAAAAGCCAGACACCGACCTGGTGTCTAGCACATTATCATGGCCCAGCCCAAATTTGGGTCGGGTGGGGCCGGGAATAGGGCTCGTGTTAGAAATAAAGTACTGATAGGCAAACATATCTACAAACCGGATTCCAAAAAAGTTGTGACACTAAACAAATAGTGAATAAAAACTGAATGCAATGATGTGGAGGTGCCAGCATCTAATATTTTATTCAGAATAGAACACAAATCACAGATCAAAAGTTTAAACTGAGAGAATGTTTCATTTTAAATGAAAAATATGTTGTTTCAAAATTTCATGGCATCAACAAATCCCCAAAAAGTTGGGACAAGTCCATTTTTACCACTGTGTGGCATCCCCCCTTCTTCTTCCAACACTCAACAGACGTCTGGGGACAGAGGAGACCAGTTTCTCAAGTTTAGAAATAGGAATGCTCTACATTCATGTCTAATACAGGCCTCTAACTGTTCAATCGTCTTGGGCCTTCTTTGTCGCACCTTCCTCTTTATGATGCACCAAATGTTCTCTATAGGTGAAACATCTGGACTGCAGGCTGGACATTTCAGTACCGGATCCTTCTCCTACGTAGCCATGATGTTGTGATTGCTGCAGAATGTGGTCTGGCATTATCTTGTTGAAAAATGCAGGGTCTTCCCTGAAAGAGATGACGTCTAGATGGAGCATATGTTGTTCTAGAACCTGAACATAGTTCTCTGCATTAATGGAGCCTTTCCAGACATGCAAGCTGCCCATGCCACAAGCGCTCATGCAACCCCATACCATCAGTGATGCAGGCTTCTGAACGGAGCGTTGATAACAACTTGGACTATCCTTGTCCTCTCTGGTCCAGATGACATGGCGTCCCAGTGTTCCATAAAGAACTTCAAATGGTGACTCATCTGACACAGAACAGTCTTCCATTTTGACACACTCCATTTTAAATGACCCCTGGTCCAGTGCAAACGTCTGAGCTTGTGGAGCTTGTTTAGAAATGGCTTCCTCTTTGCACTGTAGAGTTTCAGATGGCAACGGTGGATTGTGTTCACTGACAATGCTTTCTGGAAGTATTCCTGAGCCCATTCTGTTATTTCCTTGATTCCTGTTTGAGGTGCAGTGACGTTTAAGGGCCCGGA
This sequence comes from Garcialebias charrua, assembly GCA_038048925.1. Classification (NCBI taxonomy): domain Eukaryota; kingdom Metazoa; phylum Chordata; class Actinopteri; order Cyprinodontiformes; family Rivulidae; genus Garcialebias; species Garcialebias charrua. The sequence continues at coordinate 43,906 of JBBPBX010005311.1, forward strand.
GATCACGAGCATCCAGTAGAGTTTTACGGCCTTGACCCTTACGCACAGCGATTGTTCCAGATTCTCTGAATCTTTTGATGATGTTATGCACGGTTGATGATGATAACTTAAAAGTCTTTGCTATTTTACGCTGGGTAACACCATTCTGGTATTGCTGCACTATCTTTCTGTGCAACAATGGTGGAATTGGTGATCCTCTTACCATCTTGGCTTCTGAGAGACACTGACACTCTGAGAAGCTCTTTTTATACCAATCATGTTGTCAATTGACCTAATTAGTGTTAATTGGTCTTCCAGCTGTTCGTTATATGCTCAATTTACTTTTTTCAGCCACTTATTGCTACTTGTCCCAACTTTTTAGGGATTTGTTGACACTGTGAAATTTTGAATCAACATATTTTTCCTTTAAAATGTTACATTTCTACAACAACTGCATCTATCGCACCTCCCACCCACCCCAGGAGAACTTTCTGTGCAAGCTTATCCGAACTGCTGGCTGAACAACATCATCAGAACTGTGGCTTATCTGAAAAAGGCTCATGGACTAATCTCACCACCTCAATCCAGGTAGGATCAAGGTCTAACAGAGTCTAGGTAGGACCAAGGTCTAACAGAGTCCAGGTAGGATCAAGGTCTAACAGAGTCCAGGTAGGATCAAGGTCTAACAGAGTCCAGGTAGGATCAAGGTCTTACAGAGTCCATGTAGGATCAAGGTCTAACAGAGTCCAGGTAGGATCAAGGTCTTACAGAGTCCATGTAGGATCAAGGTCTAACAGAGTCCATGTAGGATCAAGGTCTAACAGAGTCCATGTAGGATCAAGGTCTAACAGAGTCCATGTAGGATCAAGGTCTAACAGAGTCCATGTAGGATCAAGGTCTTACAGAGTCCATGTAGGATCAAGGTCTAACAGAGTCCATGTAGGATCAAGGTCTTACAGAGTCCATGTAGGATCAAGGTCTAACAGAGTCCATGTAGGATCAGGGTCTAACAGAGTCCAGGTAGGATCAAGGTCTAACAGAGTCCATGTAGGATCAAGGTCTTACAGAGTCCATGTAGGATCAAGGTCTAACAGAGTCCATGTAGGATCAAGGTCTTACAGAGTCCATGTAGGATCAAGGTCTAACAGAGTCCAGGTAGGATCAAGGTCTAACAGAGTCCATGTAGGATCAAGGTCTTACAGAGTCCATGTAGGATCAAGGTCTAACAGAGTCCATGTAGGATCAGGGTCTAACAGAGTCCATGTAGGATCAAGGTCTAACAGAGTCCAGGTAGGATCAAGGTCTAACAGAGTCCATGTAGGATCAAGGTCTTACAGAGTCCATGTAGGATCAAGGTCTAACTGAGTCCAGGTAGGATCAAGGTCTAACAGAGTCCATGTAGGATCAAGGTCTTACAGAGTCCATGTAGGATCAAGGTCTAACAGAGTCCATGTAGGATCAGGGTCTAACAGAGTCCATGTAGGATCAAGGTCTAACAGAGTCCAGGTAGGATCAAGGTCTAACAGAGTCCAGGTAGGATCAAGGTGTAATAAAGTCCAGGTAGGATCAAGGTCTAACAGAGTCCAGGTAGGATCAAGGTCTAACAGAGTCCAGGTAGGATCAAGGTCTAACAGAGTCCATGTAGGATCAAGGTCTAACAGAGTCCAGGTAGGATCAAGGTCTAACAGAGTCCAGGTAGGATCAAGGTCTAACAGAGTCCATGTAGGATCAAGGTCTAACAGAGTCCAGGTAGGATCAAGGTCTAACAGAGTCCAGGTAGGATCAAGGTCTAACAGAGTCCAGGTAGGATCAAGGTCTAACAGAGTCCAGGTAGGATCAAGGTCTAACAGAGTCCAGGTAGGATCAAGGTCTAACAGAGTCCAGGTAGGATCAAGGTCTAACAGAGTCCAGGTAGGATCAAGGTCTAACAGAGTCCAGGTAGGATCAAGGTCTAACAGAGTCCAGGTAGGATCAAGGTCTAACAGAGTCCAGGTAGGATCAAGGTCTAACAGAGTCCAGGTAGGATCAAGGTCTAACAGAGTCCATGTAGGATCAAGGTCTAACAGAGTCCATGTAGGATCAAGGTCTAACAGAGTCCATGTAGGATCAAGGTCTAACAGAGTCCATGTAGGATCAAGGTCTAACAGAGTCCATGTAGGATCAAGGTCTAACAGAGTCCAGGTAGGATCAAGGTCTAACAGAGTCCAGGTAGGATCAAGGTCTAACAGAGTCCAGGTAGGATCAAGGTCTAACAGAGTCCAGGTAGGATCAAGGTCTAACAGAGTCCAGGTAGGATCAAGGTCTAACAGAGTCCAGGTAGGATCAAGGTCTTACAGAGTCCATGTAGGATCAAGGTCTAACAGAGTCCAGGTAGGATCAAGGTCTTACAGAGTCCATGTAGGATCAAGGTCTAACAGAGTCCATGTAGGATCAAGGTCTAACAGAGTCCATGTAGGATCAAGGTCTAACAGAGTCCATGTAGGATCAAGGTCTAACAGAGTCCATGTAGGATCAAGGTCTAACAGAGTCCATGTAGGATCAAGGTCTAACAGAGTCCATGTAGGATCAAGGTCTAACAGAGTCCATGTAGGATCAAGGTCTAACAGAGTCCATGTAGGATCAAGGTCTAACAGAGTCCAGGTAGGATCAAGGTCTAACAGAGTCCAGGTAGGATCAAGGTCTAACAGAGTCCATGTAGGATCAAGGTCTAACAGAGTCCATGTAGGATCAAGGTCTAACAGAGTCCATGTAGGATCAAGGTCTAACAGAGTCCAGGTAGGATCAAGGTCTAACAGAGTCCAGGTAGGATCAAGGTCTAACAGAGTCCATGTAGGATCAAGGTCTAACAGAGTCCAGGTAGGATCAAGGTCTAACAGAGTCCATGTAGGATCAAGGTCTAACAGAGTCCATGTAGGATCAAGGTCTAACAGAGTCCATGTAGGATCAAGGTCTTACAGAGTCCATGTAGGATCAAGGTCTAACAGAGTCCATGTAGGATCAAGGTCTTACAGAGTCCATGTAATAATAATAATAATAATGAATTCAATTTGTAATGCACTTTTCATTAATAAAAATCTCAAAGTGCTACAATGTGTAACAAGGTAAAGATAAAAATAAAACAAGTGATAAAATCAAATAAAATCAACAATAATATCGACTAAGATCAAAGATAAAATCATGTAGATTTAGGCTTGCTTAAAAAATAAATAAAATAAAACAAGTGATAAAATCAAGTAAAATCAATAAAGATATCAGCTAAGATCAAAGATAAAATCATGTGGAGGCAGAATAGGCTTGCTTAAAAAGAAAAGTCTTAATGCCGCTTTTAAAGTCAACCAGTGACTGTGGAGCTCTCAGGTCAAGGTCTAACAGAGTCCATGTAGGATCAGGGTCTAACAGAGTCCAGGTAGGATCAAGGTCTAACAGAGTCCATGTAGGATCAAGGTCTTACAGAGTCCATGTAGGATCAAGGTCTAACAGAGTCCATGTAGGATCAGGGTCTTACAGAGTCCATGTAGGATCAAGGTCTAACTGAGTCCAGGTAGGATCAAGGTCTAACAGAGTCCATGTAGGATCAAGGTCTTACAGAGTCCATGTAGGATCAAGGTCTAACAGAGTCCATGTAGGATCAAGGTCTAACAGAGTCCATGTAGGATCAAGGTCTAACAGAGTCCATGTAGGATCAAGGTCTAACAGAGTCCAGGTAGGATCAAGGTCTTACAGAGTCCATGTAGGATCAAGGTCTAACAGAGTCCATGTAGGATCAGGGTCTAACAGAGTCCATGTAGGATCAGGGTCTAACAGAGTCCAGGTAGGATCATGGTGTAATAAAGTCCAGGTAGGATCAAGGTCTAACAGAGTCCAGGTAGAATCAAGGTCTAACCGAGTCCAGATAGGATCAAGGTCTAACAGAGTCCATGTAGGACCAAGGTTTAACTGAGTCCAGGTAGGACCAAGGTCTAACAGAGTCCATGTAGGATCAAGGTTTAACAGAGTCCAGGTAGGATCAAGGTCTAACTGAGTCCAGGTAGGATCAAGGTCTAACAGAGTCCATGTAGGATCAAGGTCTTACAGAGTCCATGTAGGATCAAGGTCTAACAGAGTCCATGTAGGATCAGGGTCTAACAGAGTCCATGTAGGATCAAGGTCTAACCGAGTCCAGGCAGGATCAAGGTCTAACAGAGTCCAGGTAGGATCATGGTGTAATAAAGTCCAGGTAGGATCAAGGTCTAACAGAGTCCAGGTAGGATCAAGGTCTAACAGAGTCCAGGTAGGATCAAGGTCTAACAGAGTCCAGGTAGGATCAAGGTCTAACAGAGTCCAGGTAGGACCAAGGTCTAACAGAGTCCAGGTAGGATCAAGGTCTAACAGAGTCCAGGTAGGATCAAGGTCTAACAGAGTCCAGGTAGGATCAAGGTCTAACAGGATCATCTAAGATGATCCAAGATGGCGCCCGTAAGCATGGCTGCGTGTCCACCTCTCCTGTGGGTGTTTGGAATTTTTGTGTTTTGTTCGTTCTTCATTGGAGACATAACTACACTGCTGGTTTATGATCGGAAGCAGCTTCTGGATTTACGGTTTGCTGCCGCGGATGTCGCTGATTCGGGCCAGTATGAGCGTACCTCGGGATCGGGGAGGCCCCCTCCGCCCCCGTTGCTCGGAGACGAGTTGCCCGTTTACCTCCGCTGCTCTTCGCACCAGCCTGCACGGAGAAATCGATCGACTCGGAGGAAGAAACGCGGTTCTCGAGCTGGCCGGCTGGTGAAGCTCAGAGCCCGGCGTTCTGCCTCGCTGTCTTCAGCTGATGGTCTCGATTCTCATCGCCAGTCTCCCGCGTGCACGGACCAGGAAAACAACGGGGATCTGCGGCCGGAGGAGCAGCTCTCTGTGGGCAGCGAGCGGACGCGCGCCCCCCCACCAGCTGTTAGCACATCAGCTGCTAGCAGCTCATCAGCGGCTAGCTCGGATATCATCAAATTCTGTGTTGTCAACGCCCGATCTGTTTGCAACAAAACGTTCATCCTCAGGGATTACTTTGAAGAGCACGACTTGGACTTTTTCTGCATCACAGAATCGTGGATGTCGTCGGGTGAGTCCAGCGCGCTGACGGAAATAATACCACCAAACTGTTTGTTTTTTAACGACCCGCGACCATCAGGTCGTGGCGGTGGGTTATTAACTATCTTCAAATCAACTTTTGACTGTAAACAACTGTCCATTCCAGTCTCCTGCTCTAGCTTTGAGCTGACTGTGTTTGAACTCGGACATTCACCTGTAACTTTGTGTGCTCTTGTCTACCGGCCGCCTCGTTCTAAGAACTTCATCAGCGAGTTTTCTGATTTCTTGGCTGAAATTACAGCTAAATATTCTCGGGTCGTCATTTCAGGCGACTTCAACTTGCACGTGTGTTGTCCTGAGAAGCCCATGGTTAAGGACTTTCTAGATTTATTGGACTCATTCAATTTAACTCAACACGTGAACTCTCCAACGCAGCAGCGTGGACATTTGTTGGACCTTGTTTTAACATGTGATGTGACTGTTTCAAACCTTGAAATAGGAGACAATGTATTCTCAGACCATAGGCCAGTGAATTTTCAGTTCACCATCCCCCATGTAAATCCTAAAACATGCATTCCTGCACGTAAAGGCAGGAATGTTAACCATTTAACTGCCACACGTTTCACTGAGGTTTACAACAATGACATGTTAATTCAGCCCCCGGGGTTCCTCTCCAGCACTGAGGAGCTGACAAATCAGTTTGACTCTGTTTGCTTAAAGACTTTGGATAAAGTAGCGCCTATCAAAACGAGAAGACCAAAACTCAGGGCCGAACCGTGGCTGAATGACACGACCAGAGCTGCGAGGCAGCAATGCCGAAAGGTGGAGAGGAAGTGGAAAAAAGACAGTCTGCAGGTCTCTTTTGAGATGGTAAAAGAGAGCTGGCGCCGATATCAGAAAGCAGTGATAACTGCTAAATCACAATACTTCGCTGATATCATTGCTGCAAATTCTCGTAACCCTCGAGTTCTGTTCTCCACCCTAAACTCTGTTCTCCACCTCACTGAACAATCACCCATGGAAGCCTCGACTGAGCTGTGCGAGAACTTCCAACATTTCTTTTTAGATAAAATCGCAACCACCAGGGCTCTCATTTCTCCTCCATCTCACGATCCATCCATCCCACCTCAATCTGTTGCTGTGTTTGAACATTTTGAACCAGTCTCTCTGTCCTCTCTAGAGCAGGTCATGTGCAGCCTGAAACCATCTGGCTCCCCCTTCGATGTGGTCCCCCCTCGGCTTCTAAAGGAGGTTTTTCACACTCTAGGTCCCTCCATTCTCTCTATTGTTAATAGCAGTCTATCCTCGGGTGTGGTGCCAAAATCATTAAAACATGCTGCTGTTCAACCCCTCCTGAAAAAACCAAACCTCGACCCGTCAGTATTATCCAATTTCAGGCCTGTCTCCAGACTCCCATTTGTTTCTAAACTTCTAGAGAAAATAGTTGAGTCCCAACTAAAGTGCTTCCTGGAGGATCACGCTATCCCCGAGCTATTCCAGTCTGGCTTCAAATCCCTCCACAGCACTGAGACTGCCCTACTGAAGGTTTTTAACGACATCTTTCTATCCACAGATACTGGTGACTCTGTGCTGCTTGTCCTATTGGACCTCACATCCGCTTTTGACACCATCGACCATGAGATCCTCATTGCTAGGTTGGAGCAGTGGGTGGGCATCTCAGGATCAGCCCTAAACTGGTTCAGATCCTACCTCTCTGACAGGTCTTTTTGTGTGTCCATCAATGATTTTACTTCTGCAGTGGCGGCTCTTAAATGGGGGGTTCCGCAGGGGTCCATCCTGGGTCCTCTCTTGTTCTCCTTATACCTGCTGCCACTCGGTGCTATCTTCCGGAAACACAATATACCTTTCCACTTCTACGCTGATGACTGTCAAATCTACTTCCCCCTAAGACAAAATGGTACAGGCTCTATTCAACCTCTGCTCGACTGCCTGGCTGACATCAGGGACTGGATGGCTTTAAATTTCTTAAGCTTCAATGATAAGAAGTCTGAAGCCATATTGTTCCTTCCCAATGACACAACCTCAAACCACTGCATTGACCTGTCTGCTCTACCCCTGTCCGAAAAACAAAAAGTCAAAAATCTGGGAGTGATAATGGATCCTTCCATGAAACTCAACAGTCATGTAAACATGATTGTCAAATCCTGTTTTTTCCAGCTGAGGCGTCTGTCTAAGCTGAAGCCCATATTATCCAAAAAGCACCTGGAGACAGTGATTCACGCATTCATTACATCTAGGCTTGATTACTGCAATTCACTTCTGTTTGGCGTCAGTCAAGCCACCATCATAGGATCAAGGTCTAACAGAGTCCAGGTAGGATCAAGGTCTAACAGAGTCCAGATAGGATCAAGGTCTAACAGAGTCCAGGTAGGACCAAGGTCTAACAGAGTCCAGGTAGGACCAAGGTCTAACCGAGTCCAGGTAGGATCAAGGTCTAACAGAGTCCAGGTAGGACCAAGGTCTAACAGAGTCCAGGTAGGATCAAGGTCTAACAGAGTCCAGGTAGGACCAAGGTCTAACAGAGTCCAGGTAGGATCAAGGTCTAACAGAGTCCAGGTAGGATCAAGGTCTAACAGAGTCCAGGTAGGATCAAGGTCTAACAGAGTCCATGTAGGATCAAGGTCTAACAGAGTCCAGGTAGGATCAAGGTCTAACAGAGTCCAGGTAGGATCAAGGTCTTACAGAGTCCATGTAGGATCAAGGTCTAACAGAGTCCATGTAGGATCAAGGTCTAACAGAGTCCATGTAGGATCATGGTGTAATAAAGTCCAGGTAGGATCAAGGTCTAACAGAGTCCAGGTAGGATCAAGGTCTTACAGAGTCCATGTAGGATCAAGGTCTAACAGAGTCCATGTAGGATCAAGGTCTAACAGAGTCCATGTAGGATCAAGGTCTAACAGAGTCCAGGTAGGATCAAGGTCTAACAGAGTCCAGGTAGGATCAAGGTCTAACAGAGTCCAGGTAGGATCAAGGTCTAACAGAGTCCATGTAGGATCAAGGTCTAACAGAGTCCAGGTAGGATCAAGGTCTTACAGAGTCCATGTAGGATCAAGGTCTAACAGAGTCCAGGTAGGATCAAGGTCTTACAGAGTCCATGTAGGATCAAGGTCTAACAGAGTCCAGGTAGGATCAAGGTCTTACAGAGTCCATGTAGGATCAAGGTCTAACAGAGTCCAGGTAGGATCAAGGTCTAACAGAGTCCAGGTAGGATCAAGGTCTTACAGAGTCCATGTAGGATCAAGGTCTAACAGAGTCCAGGTAGGATCAAGGTCTAACAGAGTCCATGTAGGATCAAGGTCTAACAGAGTCCATGTAGGATCAAGGTCTAACAGAGTCCATGTAGGATCAAGGTCTAACAGAGTCCATGTAGGATCAAGGTCTAACAGAGTCCAGATAGGATCAAGGTCTAACAGAGTCCAGGTAGGACCAAGGTCTAACAGAGTCCAGGTAGGATCAAGGTCTAACAGAGTCCAGATAGGATCAAGGTCTAACAGAGTCCAGGTAGGACCAAGGTCTAACAGAGTCCAGGTAGGATCAAGGTCTAACAGAGTCCAGGTAGGATCAAGGTCTAACAGAGTCCATGTAGGATCAAGGTCTAACAGAGTCCAGGTAGGATCAAGGTCTTACAGAGTCCATGTAGGATCAAGGTCTAACAGAGTCCAGGTAGGATCAAGGTCTTACAGAGTCCATGTAGGATCAAGGTCTAACAGAGTCCAGGTAGGATCAAGGTCTTACAGAGTCCATGTAGGATCAAGGTCTAACAGAGTCCAGGTAGGATCAAGGTCTAACAGAGTCCAGGTAGGATCAAGGTCTTACAGAGTCCATGTAGGATCAAGGTCTAACAGAGTCCATGTAGGATCAAGGTCTAACAGAGTCCATGTAGGATCATGGTCTAACAAAGTCCAGGTAGGATCAAGGTCTAACAGAGTCCAGGTAGGATCAAGGTCTTACAGAGTCCATGTAGGATCAAGGTCTAACAGAGTCCATGTAGGATCAAGGTCTAACAGAGTCCATGTAGGATCAAGGTCTAACAGAGTCCATGTAGGATCAAGGTCTAACAGAGTCCAGGTAGGATCAAGGTCTAACAGAGTCCAGGTAGGATCAAGGTCTAACAGAGTCCAGGTAGGATCAAGGTCTAACAGAGTCCAGGTAGGATCAAGGTCTAACAGAGTCCAGGTAGGATCAAGGTCTTACAGAGTCCATGTAGGATCAAGGTCTAACAGAGTCCAGGTAGGATCAAGGTCTTACAGAGTCCATGTAGGATCAAGGTCTAACAGAGTCCATGTAGGATCAAGGTCTAACAGAGTCCAGGTAGGATCAAGGTCTAACAGAGTCCAGGTAGGATCAAGGTCTAACAGAGTCCAGGTAGGATCAAGGTCTAACAGAGTCCAGGTAGGATCAAGGTCTAACAGAGTCCAGGTAGGATCAAGGTCTAACAGAGTCCAGGTAGGATCAAGGTCTAACAGAGTCCATGTAGGATCAAGGTCTAACAGAGTCCAGGTAGGATCAAGGTCTAACAGAGTCCAGGTAGGATCAAGGTCTAACAGAGTCCAGGTAGGATCAAGGTCTAACAGAGTCCAGGTAGGATCAAGGTCTAACAGAGTCCAGGTAGGATCAAGGTCTAACAGAGTCCATGTAGGATCAAGGTCTAACAGAGTCCAGATAGGATCAAGGTCTAACAGAGTCCAGGTAGGATCAAGGTCTAACAGAGTCCAGGTAGGATCAAGGTCTAACAGAGTCCATGTAGGATCAAGGTCTAACAGAGTCCAGGTAGGATCAAGGTCTAACAGAGTCCAGGTAGGATCAAGGTCTAACAGAGTCCAGATAGGATCAAGGTCTAACAGAGTCCATGTAGGATCAAGGTCTAACAGAGTCCATGTAGGATCAAGGTCTAACAGAGTCCATGTAGGATCAAGGTCTAACAGAGTCCATGTAGGATCAAGGTCTAACAGAGTCCATGTAGGATCAAGGTCTAACAGAGTCCATGTAGGATCAAGGTCTAACAGAGTCCATGTAGGATCAAGGTCTAACAGAGTCCAGGTAGGATCAAGGTCTAACAGAGTCCAGGTAGGATCAAGGTCTAACAGAGTCCAGGTAGGATCAAGGTCTAACAGAGTCCAGGTAGGATCAAGGTCTAACAGAGTCCAGGTAGGATCAAGGTCTTACAGAGTCCATGTAGGATCAAGGTCTAACAGAGTCCAGGTAGGATCAAGGTCTTACAGAGTCCATGTAGGATCAAGGTCTAACAGAGTCCATGTAGGATCAAGGTCTAACAGAGTCCATGTAGGATCAAGGTCTAACAGAGTCCATGTAGGATCAAGGTCTAACAGAGTCCATGTAGGATCAAGGTCTAACAGAGTCCATGTAGGATCAAGGTCTAACAGAGTCCATGTAGGATCAAGGTCTTACAGAGTCCATGTAGGATCAAGGTCTAACAGAGTCCATGTAGGATCAAGGTCTAACAGAGTCCATGTAGGATCAAGGTCTAACAGAGTCCAGGTAGGATCAAGGTCTAACAGAGTCCATGTAGGATCAAGGTCTAACAGAGTCCAGGTAGGATCAAGGTCTAACAGAGTCCATGTAGGATCAAGGTCTAACAGAGTCCAGGTAGGATCAAGGTCTAACAGAGTCCAGGTAGGATCAAGGTCTAACAGAGTCCAGGTAGGATCAAGGTCTAACAGAGTCCAGGTAGGATCAAGGTCTAACAGAGTCCAGGTAGGATCAAGGTCTTACAGAGTCCATGTAGGATCAAGGTCTAACAGAGTCCAGGTAGGATCAAGGTCTTACAGAGTCCATGTAGGATCAAGGTCTAACAGAGTCCATGTAGGATCAAGGTCTAACAGAGTCCATGTAGGATCAAGGTCTAACAGAGTCCATGTAGGATCAAGGTCTAACAGAGTCCATGTAGGATCAAGGTCTAACAGAGTCCATGTAGGATCAAGGTCTAACAGAGTCCATGTAGGATCAAGGTCTTACAGAGTCCATGTAGGATCAAGGTCTAACAGAGTCCATGTAGGATCAAGGTCTAACAGAGTCCATGTAGGATCAAGGTCTAACAGAGTCCATGTAGGATCAAGGTCTTACAGAGTCCATGTAGGATCAAGGTCTAACAGAGTCCATGTAGGATCAAGGTCTAACAGAGTCCATGTAGGATCAAGGTCTAACAGAGTCCAGGTAGGATCAAGGTCTAACAGAGTCCATGTAGGATCAAGGTCTTACAGAGTCCATGTAGGATCAAGGTCTAACAGAGTCCATGTAGGATCAAGGTCTAACAGAGTCCATGTAGGATCAAGGTCTAACAGAGTCCAGGTAGGATCAAGGTCTAACAGAGTCCAGGTAGGATCAAGGTCTTACAGAGTCCATGTAGGATCAAGTTCTAACAGAGTCCATGTAGGATCAGGGTCTAACAGAGTCCATGTAGGATCAGGGTCTAACAGAGTCCATGTAGGATCAAGGTGTAATAAAGTCCAGGTAGGATCAAGGTCTTACAGAGTCCAGGTAGAATCAAGGTCTAACCGAGTCCAGATAGGATCAAGGTCTAACAGAGTCCATGTAGGACCAAGGTTTAACTGAGTCCAGGTAGGACCAAGGTCTAACAGAGTCCATGTAGGATCAAGGTTTAACAGAGTCCAGGTAGGATCAAGGTCTAACTGAGTCCAGGTAGGATCAAGGTCTAACAGAGTCCATGTAGGATCAAGGTCTTACAGAGTCCATGTAGGATCAAGGTCTAACAGAGTCCATGTAGGATCAAGGTCTAACAGAGTCCATGTAGGATCAAGGTCTAACAGAGTCCAGGTAGGATCAAGGTCTAACAGAGTCCAGGTAGGATCAAGGTCTAACAGAGTCCAGGTAGGATCAAGGTCTAACAGAGTCCAGGTAGGATCAAGGTCTAACAGAGTCCAGGTAGGATCAAGGTCTAACAGAGTCCAGGTAGGATCAAGGTCTAACAGAGTCCAGGTAGGATCAAGGTCTAACAGAGTCCAGGTAGGATCAAGGTCTAACAGAGTCCAGGTAGGATCAAGGTCTAACAGAGTCCAGGTAGGATCAAGGTCTAACAGAGTCCAGGTAGGATCAAGGTCTAACAGAGTCCAGGTAGGACCAAGGTCTAACAGAGTCCAGGTAGGACCAAGGTCTAACAGAGTCCAGGTAGGATCAAGGTCTAACAGAGTCCAGGTAGGATCAAGGTCTAACAGAGTCCATGTAGGATCAAGGTCTAACAGAGTCCATGTAGGATCAAGGTCTAACAGAGTCCATGTAGGATCAAGGTCTAACAGAGTCCAGGTAGGATCAAGGTCTAACAGAGTCCAGGTAGGATCAAGGTCTAACAGAGTCCAGGTAGGATCAAGGTCTAACAGAGTCCAGGTAGGATCAAGGTCTAACAGAGTCCAGGTAGGATCAAGGTCTAACAGAGTCCAGGTAGGATCAAGGTCTAACAGAGTCCAGGTAGGATCAAGGTCTAACAGAGTCCAGGTAGGATCAAGGTCTAACAGAGTCCAGGTAGGATCAAGGTCTAACAGAGTCCAGGTAGGATCAAGGTCTAACAGAGTCCAGGTAGGATCAAGGTCTAACAGAGTCCAGGTAGGATCAAGGTCTAACAGAGTCCAGGTAGGATCAAGGTCTAACAGAGTCCAGGTAGGATCAAGGTCTAACAGAGTCCATGTAGGATCAAGGTCTAACAGAGTCCAGGTAGGATCAAGGTCTAACAGAGTCCAGGTAGGATCAAGGTCTAACAGAGTCCAGGTAGGATCAAGGTCTAACAGAGTCCAGGTAGGATCAAGGTCTAACAGAGTCCAGGTAGGATCAAGGTCTAACAGAGTCCAGGTAGGATCAAGGTCTAACAGAGTCCAGGTAGGACCAAGGTCTAACAGAGTCCAGGTAGGATCAAGGTCTAACAGAGTCCAGGTAGGACCAAGGTCTAACAGAGTCCAGGTAGGATCAAGGTCTAACAGAGTCCAGGTAGGACCAAGGTCTAACAGAGTCCAGGTAGGATCAAGGTCTAACAGAGTCCAGGTAGGATCAAGGTCTAACAGAGTCCAGGTAGGATCAAGGTCTAACAGAGTCCATGTAGGATCAAGGTCTAACAGAGTCCAGGTAGGATCAAGGTCTAACAGAGTCCAGGTAGGATCAAGGTCTAACAGAGTCCAGGTAGGATCAAGGTCTAACAGAGTCCATGTAGGATCAAGGTCTAACAGAGTCCAGGTAGGATCAAGGTCTAACAGAGTCCAGGTAGGATCAAGGTCTAACAGAGTCCAGATAGGATCAAGGTCTAACAGAGTCCATGTAGGATCAAGGTCTAACAGAGTCCAGGTAGGATCAAGGTCTAACAGAGTCCATGTAGGATCAAGGTCTAACAGAGTCCATGTAGGATCAAGGTCTAACAGAGTCCATGTAGGATCAAGGTCTAACAGAGTCCAGGTAGGATCAAGGTCTAACAGAGTCCATGTAGGATCAAGGTCTAACAGAGTCCAGGTAGGATCAAGGTCTAACAGAGTCCAGGTAGGATCAAGGTCTAACAGAGTCCAGGTAGGATCAAGGTCTAACAGAGTCCATGTAGGATCAAGGTCTAACAGAGTCCAGGTAGGATCAAGGTCTTACAGAGTCCATGTAGGATCAAGGTCTAACAGAGTCCAGGTAGGATCAAGGTCTTACAGAGTCCATGTAGGATCAAGGTCTAACAGAGTCCATGTAGGATCAAGGTCTAACAGAGTCCATGTAGGATCAAGGTCTAACAGAGTCCATGTAGGATCAAGGTCTAACAGAGTCCATGTAGGATCAAGGTCTTACAGAGTCCATGTAGGATCAAGGTCTAACAGAGTCCATGTAGGATCAAGGTCTTACAGAGTCCATGTAGGATCAAGGTCTAACAGAGTCCATGTAGGATCAAGGTCTAACAGAGTCCATGTAGGATCAAGGTCTAACAGAGTCCAGGTAGGATCAAGGTCTAACAGAGTCCATGTAGGATCAAGGTCTAACAGAGTCCAGGTAGGATCAAGGTCTAACAGAGTCCAGGTAGGATCAAGGTCTAACAGAGTCCAGGTAGGATCAAGGTCTAACAGAGTCCAGGTAGGACCAAGGTCTAACAGAGTCCAGGTAGGATCAAGGTCTAACAGAGTCCAGGTAGGATCAAGGTCTAACAGAGTCCAGGTAGGATCAAGGTCTTACAGAGTCCATGTAGGATCAAGGTCTAACAGAGTCCAGGTAGGATCAAGGTCTTACAGAGTCCATGTAGGATCAAGGTCTAACAGAGTCCAGGTAGGATCAAGGTCTAACAGAGTCCATGTAGGATCAAGGTCTAACAGAGTCCATGTAGGATCAAGGTCTAACAGAGTCCATGTAGGATCAAGGTCTAACAGAGTCCATGTAGGATCAAGGTCTAACAGAGTCCATGTAGGATCAAGGTCTTACAGAGTCCATGTAGGATCAAGGTCTAACAGAGTCCATGTAGGATCAAGGTCTAACAGAGTCCAGGTAGGATCAAGGTCTAACAGAGTCCATGTAGGATCAAGGTCTTACAGAGTCCATGTAGGATCAAGGTCTAACAGAGTCCATGTAGGATCAAGGTCTTACAGAGTCCATGTAGGATCAAGGTCTAACAGAGTCCAGGTAGGATCAAGGTCTAACAGAGTCCATGTAGGATCAAGGTCTTACAGAGTCCATGTAGGATCAAGGTCTAACAGAGTCCATGTAGGATCAGGGTCTAACAGAGTCCATGTAGGATCAAGGTCTAACAGAGTCCAGGTAGGATCAAGGTCTAACAGAGTCCAGGTAGGATCAAGGTCTTACAGAGTCCATGTAGGATCAAGGTCTAACAGAGTCCATGTAGGATCAGGGTCTAACAGAGTCCATGTAGGATCAGGGTCTAACAGAGTCCATGTAGGATCAAGGTGTAATAAAGTCCAGGTAGGATCAAGGTCTTACAGAGTCCAGGTAGAATCAAGGTCTAACCGAGTCCAGATAGGATCAAGGTCTAACAGAGTCCATGTAGGACCAAGGTTTAACTGAGTCCAGGTAGGACCAAGGTCTAACAGAGTCCATGTAGGATCAAGGTTTAACAGAGTCCAGGTAGGATCAAGGTCTAACTGAGTCCAGGTAGGATCAAGGTCTAACAGAGTCCATGTAGGATCAAGGTCTTACAGAGTCCATGTAGGATCAAGGTCTAACAGAGTCCATGTAGGATCAGGGTCTAACAGAGTCCATGTAGGATCAAGGTCTAACAGAGTCCAGGCAGGATCAAGGTCTAACAGAGTCCAGGTAGGATCAAGGTCTAACAAAGTCCAGGTAGGATCAAGGTCTAACAGAGTCCAGGTAGGATCAAGGTCTAACAGAGTCCAGGTAGGATCAAGGTCTAACAGAGTCCAGGTAGGATCAAGGTCTAACAGAGTCCAGGTAGGATCAAGGTCTAACAGAGTCCAGGTAGGACCAAGGTCTAACAGAGTCCAGGTAGGATCAAGGTCTAACAGAGTCCAGGTAGGATCAAGGTCTAACAGAGTCCAGGTAGGATCAAGGTCTAACAGAGTCCAGGTAGGATCAAGGTCTAACAGAGTCCAGGTAGGATCAAGGTCTAACAGAGTCCAGGTAGGACCAAGGTCTAACAGAGTCCAGGTAGGATCAAGGTCTAACAGAGTCCATGTAGGATCAAGGTCTAACAGAGTCCATGTAGGATCAAGGTCTAACAGAGTCCATGTAGGATCAAGGTCTAACAGAGTCCAGGTAGGATCAAGGTCTAACAGAGTCCAGGTAGGATCAAGGTCTAACAGAGTCCAGGTAGGACCAAGGTCTAACCGAGTCCAGGTAGGATCAAGGTCTAACAGAGTCCAGGTAGGACCAAGGTCTAACAGAGTCCAGGTAGGACTCTGTTAGACCTTGATCCTACCTGGACTTTATTACACCATGATCCTACATGGACTCTGTTAGACCTTGATCCTACATGGACTCTGTAAGACCTTGATCCTACCTGGACTCTGTTAGACCTTGATCCTACATGGACTCTGTAAGACCTTGATCCTACCTGGACTCTGTTAGACCTTGATCCTACCTGGACTCTGTTAGACCTTGATCCTACCTGGACTCTGTTAGACCTTGGTCCTACCTGGACTCTGTTAGACCTTGATCCTACCTGGACTCTGTTAGACCTTGATCCTACATGGACTCTGTTAGACCTTGATCCTACATGGACTCTGTTAGACCTTGATCCTACATGGACTCTGTTAGACCTTGATCCTACATGGACTCTGTAAGACCTTGATCCTACCTGGACTCTGTTAGACCTTGATCCTACCTGGACTTTATTACACCATGATCCTACATGGACTCTGTTAGACCTTGATCCTACATGGACTCTGTTAGACCTTGATCCTACATGGACTCTGTAAGACCTTGATCCTACCTGGACTCTGTTAGACCTTGATCCTACCTGGACTCTGTTAGACCTTGATCCTACATGGACTCTGTAAGACCTTGATCCTACCTGGACTCTGTTAGACCTTGATCCTACATGGACTCTGTAAGACCTTGATCCTACCTGGACTCTGTTAGACCTTGATCCTACATGGACTCTGTAAGACCTTGATCCTACCTGGACTCTGTTAGACCTTGATCCTACATGGACTCTGTAAGACCTTGATCCTACCTGGACTCTGTTAGACCTTGATCCTACCTGGACTCTGTTAGACCTTGATCCTACATGGACTCTGTTAGACCTTGATCCTACCTGGACTCTGTTAGACCTTGATCCTACCTGGACTCTGTTAGACCTTGATCCTACATGGACTCTGTTAGACCTTGATCCTACATGGACTCTGTTAGACCTTGATCCTACATGGACTCTGTTAGACCTTGATCCTACATGGACTCTGTTAGACCTTGATCCTACATGGACTCTGTTAGACCTTGATCCTACATGGACTCTGTTAGACCTTGATCCTACATGGACTCTGTAAGACCTTGATCCTACATGGACTCTGTTAGACCTTGATCCTACATGGACTCTGTTAGACCTTGATCCTACATGGACTCTGTTAGACCTTGATCCTACCTGGACTCTGTTAGACCTTGATCCTACATGGACTCTGTTAGACCTTGATCCTACCTGGACTCTGTTAGACCTTGATCCTACATGGACTCTGTTAGACCTTGATCCTACCTGGACTCTGTTAGACCTTGATCCTACATGGACTCTGTAAGACCTTGATCCTACCTGGACTCTGTTAGACCTTGATCCTACATGGACTCTGTTAGACCTTGATCCTACCTGGACTCTGTTAGACCTTGATCCTACCTGGACTCTGTTAGACCTTGATCCTACCTGGACTCTGTTAGACCTTGATCCTACATGGACTCTGTTAGACCTTGATCCTACATGGACTCTGTTAGACCTTGATCCTACATGGACTCTGTTAGACCTTGATCCTACATGGACTCTGTTAGACCTTGATCCTACATGGACTCTGTTAGACCTTGATCCTACATGGACTCTGTTAGACCTTGATCCTACATGGACTCTGTTAGACCTTGATCCTACATGGACTCTGTTAGACCTTGATCCTACCTGGACTCTGTTAGACCTTGATCCTACATGGACTCTGTTAGACCTTGATCCTACATGGACTCTGTTAGACCTTGATCCTACATGGACTCTGTAAGACCTTGATCCTACCTGGACTCTGTTAGACCTTGATCCTACCTGGACTCTGTTAGACCTTGATCCTACATGGACTCTGTTAGACCTTGATCCTACCTGGACTCTGTTAGACCTTGATCCTACCTGGACTCTGTTAGACCTTGATCCTACCTGGACTCTGTTAGACCTTGATCCTACCTGGACTCTGTTAGACCTTGATCCTACCTGGACTCTGTTAGACCTTGATCCTACATGGACTCTGTTAGACCTTGATCCTACCTGGACTCTGTTAGACCTTGATCCTACCTGGACTCTGTTAGACCTTGATCCTACCTGGACTCTGTTAGACCTTGATCCTACCTGGACTCTGTTAGACCTTGATCCTACCTGGACTCTGTTAGACCTTGATCCTACCTGGACTCTGTTAGACCTTGATCCTACATGGACTCTGTTAGACCTTGATCCTACCTGGACTCTGTTAGACCTTGATCCTACCTGGACTCTGTTAGACCTTGATCCTACCTGGACTCTGTTAGACCTTGATCCTACATGGACTCTGTTAGACCTTGATCCTACTGGACTCTGTTAGACCTTGATCCTACCTGGACTCTGTTAGACCTTGATCCTACCTGGACTCTGTTAGACCTTGATCCTACCTGGACTCTGTTAGACCTTGATCCTACCTGGACTCTGTTAGACCTTGATCCTACATGGACTCTGTTAGACCTTGATCCTACATGGACTCTGTTAGACCTTGATCCTACCTGGACTCTGTTAGACCTTGATCCTACCTGGACTCTGTTAGACCTTGATCCTACATGGACTCTGTTAGACCTTGATCCTACATGGACTCTGTAAGACCTTGATCCTACCTGGACTCTGTTAGACCTTGATCCTACATGGACTCTGTTAGACCTTGATCCTACATGGACTCTGTAAGACCTTGATCCTACCTGGACTCTGTTAGACCTTGATCCTACATGGACTCTGTAAGACCTTGATCCTACCTGGACTCTGTTAGACCTTGATCCTACATGGACTCTGTAAGACCTTGATCCTACCTGGACTCTGTTAGACCTTGATCCTACATGGACTCTGTAAGACCTTGATCCTACCTGGACTCTGTTAGACCTTGATCCTACATGGACTCTGTTAGACCTTGATCCTACATGGACTCTGTTAGACCTTGATCCTACATGGACTCTGTTAGACCTTGATCCTACATGGACTCTGTAAGACCTTGATCCTACCTGGACTCTGTTAGACCTTGATCCTACATGGACTCTATTACACCATGATCCTACATGGACTCTGTTAGACCTTGATCCTACATGGACTCTGTTAGACCTTGATCCTACATGGACTCTGTAAGACCTTGATCCTACATGGACTCTGTAAGACCTTGATCCTACCTGGACTCTGTTAGACCTTGATCCTACATGGACTCTGTAAGACCTTGATCCTACCTGGACTCTGTTAGACCTTGATCCTACATGGACTCTGTAAGACCTTGATCCTACATGGACTCTGTAAGACCTTGATCCTACTGGACTCTGTTAGACCTTGATCCTACATGGACTCTGTAAGACCTTGATCCTACCTGGACTCTGTTAGACCTTGATCCTACATGGACTCTGTTAGACCTTGATCCTACCTGGACTCTGTTAGACCTTGATCCTACCTGGACTCTGTTAGACCTTGATCCTACCTGGACTCTGTTAGACCTTGATCCTACCTGGACTCTGTTAGACCTTGATCCTACCTGGACTCTGTTAGACCTTGATCCTACATGGACTCTGTTAGACCTTGATCCTACATGGACTCTGTTAGACCTTGATCCTACATGGACTCTGTAAGACCTTGATCCTACATGGACTCTGTTAGACCTTGATCCTACATGGACTCTATTACACCATGATCCTACATGGACTCTGTTAGACCTTGATCCTACATGGACTCTGTTAGACCTTGATCCTACATGGACTCTGTAAGACCTTGATCCTACATGGACTCTGTTAGACCTTGATCCTACCTGGACTCTGTTAGACCTTGATCCTACATGGACTCTGTTAGACCTTGATCCTACCTGGACTCTGTTAGACCTTGATCCTACCTGGACTCTGTTAGACCTTGATCCTACCTGGACTCTGTTAGACCTTGATCCTACCTGGACTCTGTTAGACCTTGATCCTACCTGGACTCTGTTAGACCTTGATCCTACCTGGACTCTGTTAGACCTTGATCCTACCTGGACTCGGTTAGACCTTGGTCCTACCTGGACTCTGTTAGACCTTGGTCCTACCTGGACTCTGTTAGACCTTGATCCTATCTGGACTCTGTTAGACCTTGATCCTACCTGGACTCTGTTAGACCTTGATCCTATGATGGTGGCTTGACTGACGCCAAACAGAAGTGAATTGCAGTAATCAAGCCTAGATGTAATGAATGCGTGAATCACTGTCTCCAGGTGCTTTTTGGATAATATGGGCTTCAGCTTAGACAGACGCCTCAGCTGGAAAAAACAGGATTTGACAATCATGTTTACATGACTGTTGAGTTTCATGGAAGGATCCATTATCACTCCCAGATTTTTGACTTTTTGTTTTTCGGACAGGGGTAGAGCAGACAGGTCAATGCAGTGGTTTGAGGTTGTGTCATTGGGAAGGAACAATATGGCTTCAGACTTCTTATCATTGAAGCTTAAGAAATTTAAAGCCATCCAGTCCCTGATGTCAGCCAGGCAGTCGAGCAGAGGTTGAATAGAGCCTGTACCATTTTGTCTTAGGGGGAAGTAGATTTGACAGTCATCAGCGTAGAAGTGGAAAGGTATATTGTGTTTCCGGAAGATAGCACCGAGTGGCAGCAGGTATAAGGAGAACAAGAGAGGACCCAGGATGGACCCCTGCGGAACCCCCCATTTAAGAGCCGCCACTGCAGAAGTAAAATCATTGATGGACACACAAAAAGACCTGTCAGAGAGGTAGGATCTGAACCAGTTTAGGGCTGATCCTGAGATGCCCACCCACTGCTCCAACCTAGCAATGAGGATCTCATGGTCGATGGTGTCAAAAGCGGATGTGAGGTCCAATAGGACAAGCAGCACAGAGTCACCAGTATCTGTGGATAGAAAGATGTCGTTAAAAACCTTCAGTAGGGCAGTCTCAGTGCTGTGGAGGGATTTGAAGCCAGACTGGAAAAGCTCGGGGATAGCGTGATCCTCCAGGAAGCACTTTAGTTGGGACTCAACTATTTTCTCTAGAAGTTTAGAAACAAATGGGAGTCTGGAGACAGGCCTGAAATTGGATAATACTGACGGGTCGAGGTTTGGTTTTTTCAGGAGGGGTTGAACAGCAGCATGTTTTAATGATTTTGGCACCACACCCGAGGATAGACTGCTATTAACAATAGAGAGAATGGAGGGACCTAGAGTGTGAAAAACCTCCTTTAGAAGCCGAGGGGGGACCACATCGAAGGGGGAGCCAGATGGTTTCAGGCTACACATGACCTGCTCTAGAGAGGACAGAGAGACTGGTTCAAAATGGTCAAACACAGCAACAGATTGAGGTGGGATGGATGGATCGTGAGATGGAGGAGAAATGAGAGCCCTGGTGGTTGCGATTTTATCTAAAAAGAAATGTTGGAAGTTCTCGCACAGCTCAGTCGAGGCTTCCATGGGTGATTGTTCAGTGAGGTGGAGAACAGAGTTTAGGGTGGAGAACAGAACTCGAGGGTTACGAGAATTTGCAGCAATGATATCAGCGAAGTATTGTGATTTAGCAGTTATCACTGCTTTCTGATATCGGCGCCAGCTCTCTTTTACCATCTCAAAAGAGACCTGCAGACTGTCTTTTTTCCACTTCCTCTCCACCTTTCGGCATTGCTGCCTCGCAGCTCTGGTCGTGTCATTCAGCCACGGTTCGGCCCTGAGTTTTGGTCTTCTCGTTTTGATAGGCGCTACTTTATCCAAAGTCTTTAAGCAAACAGAGTCAAACTGATTTGTCAGCTCCTCAGTGCTGGAGAGGAACCCCGGGGGCTGAATTAACATGTCATTGTTGTAAACCTCAGTGAAACGTGCGGCAGTTAAATGGTTAACATTCCTGCCTTTACGTGCAGAAATGCATGTTTTAGGATTTACATGGGGGATGGTGAACTGAAAATTCACTGGCCTATGATCTGAGAATACATTGTCTCCTATTTCAAGGTTTGAAACAGTCACATCACATGTTAAAACAAGGTCCAACAAATGACCACGCTGCTGCGTTGGAGAGTTCACGTGTTGAGTTAAATTAAATGAGTCCAATAAATCTAAAAAGTCCTTAACCATGGGCTTCTCAGGACAACACACGTGCAAGTTGAAGTCGCCTGAAATGACGACCCGAGAATATTTAGCTGTAATTTCAGCCAAGAAATCAGAAAACTCGCTGATGAAGTTCTTAGAACGAGGCGGCCGGTAGACAAGAGCACACAAAGTTACAGGTGAATGTCCGAGTTCAAACACAGTCAGCTCAAAGCTAGAGCAGGAGACTGGAATGGACAGTTGTTTACAGTCAAAAGTTGATTTGAAGATAGTTAATAACCCACCGCCACGACCTGATGGTCGCGGGTCGTTAAAAAACAAACAGTTTGGTGGTATTATTTCCGTCAGCGCGCAGGACTCACCCGACGACATCCACGATTCTGTGATGCAGAAAAAGTCCAAGTCGTGCTCTTCAAAGTAATCCCTGAGGATGAACGTTTTGTTGCAAACAGATCGGGCGTTGACAACACAGAATTTGATGATATCCGAGCTAGCCGCTGATGAGCTGCTAGCAGCTGATGTGCTAGCCGCTGGTGGGGGAGCGCGCGTCCGCGGCTCGCTGCCCACAGAGAGCTGCTCCGGCCGCAGATCCCCGTTGGATGGATGGATTAATTATTTGTTCCTATATTTTTATTTTATTATTTTAGAGGAATCCAGGCAACTAAGCTAACCTAATACAGTACTGGTAATTCAAGTTACAGCATTTAATGCATTCCTGTATTATTTGTTTGTATTTTTGGTATGAATATCAAATGATTCAAAAACTTTGATAAAGTACAGAACCTACAATTATTGTTTTAAATAAATGTTCTATTTGTTTACATTGTTGTTAATGTTTTCAGTTTAAAATTATTGTTTTAAATAAATGTTCCATTTGTTTACATTGTTGTTATTCTCAGTTTAAAATTATTGTTTCAAATAAATGTTCCATTGGTTTACATTGTTGTTTAATATTCTCAGTTTAAAATTATTGTTTTAAATAAATGTTCTATTTGTTTACATTGTTGTTAATGTTTTCAGTTTAAAATTATTGTTTTAAATAAATGTTCCATTTGTTTACATTGTTGTTATTCTCAGTTTAAAATTATTGTTTCAAATAAATGTTCCATTGGTTTACATTGTTGTTTAATATTCTCAGTTTAAAATTATTGTTTTAAATAAATGCTCCATTTGTTTACATTGTTGTTTATTCTTTTCAGCTTGTCAGTTACAAAGCTGAAACTAAATTTATGACCATTTTAATAGAAAAATCATTTTTGAATCAAAAATTGTTTCTGAATCGAAAAATTGATTTTGAATCGAATCGTGATACCAAAAATCGGAATCAAATCAATTCTCCAGACACTGAGAGATTCATACCCCTATTTGCCAGCAAAGCTGAAATTCTGCACACCTTCCTAGGCAGAGTCTGTGTTGACAGTCAGTTCTGGGGGTTGGGTTAACGCAAATTAATGTAAATCAAGAATCAAGAATCAAGAATCAAGAAGGTTTATTAACATTGCATCAATTTTCACCAAATACAACGTAAATATGTAGTTACAGACATCCAGGAGAGAGAATGAGTGCAAACAAGCTGCAGCTCAACAAAGCACATGACATGTTTATCAACACATGATATGTTTATCAACACATGATATGCTCATAGCGCGGCCAGTCCCAATCTGTCCCCAGATGAAGGTCAAAAGCAGGAAAACAGGCAAAGACACGGGGTTTCACAGCATTGATATTAAAAAAAGATGAATCACATTTTGTCTTCAAGACACCGCGTGATCCAGTAAAAACCATATCAGAAAGCACATTTAGTTACAATAACAAATGGAGAGACGGCAGGCAAGGAGATAGTCTGTGAGTAATTTCAGACAAACACAGAGTTCAGCAGATGTGCAGCTGGGTGTTATCTGAGGCTTCACAGAAATCTCTGGGGAGGGGGAGGGGGGGGGACTCTTCAGCTCCACACTCCAGGAGAATGGCTTCCCACAGCCTACTTTTCAAGGACATGTGCAGAAGCCAGATAATGTTCTTGTTTGTTATCCAATAGACCACAGTGTTCTTTTCCACTGCCGCCTTCAAGTCTGTGGTGCTGTTTCATGGCCGAAAGAAATCCAAATATGTGGTTCTGCTCCGCTCCGCTTCATGAACTTCCATCTGTCCCTTGATTGATCCGGGGTGGCTGTAAACAAGTCCCAAAACGGACAGCAGGTGCGCGGTGGTCCACCACTGCTCCAAGCGAGCGATTGAGCTCATACAACAGCTGGGATGAGGAGCTCACGGCCCGGTTCAGAGAATTTTGCTGATCAGGTAGTGCCGACAGCGCGCTGATAGCTGCCGAAGCCTCCCTCAGCTTCCAGTAACAAACAACTCCGCTTACGCCAAAAAACAGAGCAGTTGCTACCAATAATCCAATAATCCACAAATCCTCCACGTCTTCGACACTTAAGACGGTCAGACACATGGGCTGCCACTGACCCCACGAGTCCATCACGTATCCAGCCGCGTGTGTGTCGGAGGGACAGACAGCTTCTCCTGGCACGGTCCGCTTCGTGGAAAAAATCTTATCCATTGAAGAAACAGCCCAATTTATTAATTCCATATTGGTTCGAGTGAGCGCTGAAGGGTCGCAGACGAGACGAAAAGCAAGCAGGGAGTAGGAAAAACTTAGGGAGGGAAGAGCAGAAAGATATGCGACCTGCCTTGCCGAGTGCCGGAAGAAGAACAGCAATTGTTAACACCCCCAGGTAATGCTTCTGGAATGGGGACATTCTTCCAAAACTTTGAAGCCTGTTTTCTCCCTAATCTTATTTGCAGATTGCCAACATTGAAATGGCTGTATCTTCTTCATTTTTTTTTTGAGCGACATGTGTTTGGCATCATCGGATAGCTTAGAACCCACACTTTAAGATTCTGTAAATAACTCAAAATGACCCAGGGGAGACTTGTTCCTGGTTTTGCCACGGCCAGTCACAAATGTCACCAAGGGAGGGAAATATCATTGCCGCTTAAGAAAATAAAATTAATATAGTATCGACAGCTGACAGGTCACAGAATTATTTAACAGGTCACAGATTATTTAAGGATCCATGAGGAGTCATAGTCCAGCAGGTGGGAGTATCATTTCATGTCTGTCAAGTCCTGCAGAACCCTACAGCATCCAAGACCTACCACTACATCTTGTGATGAAGAGGTGGTACTCAACTTGAACTTGAGTCCTTGTATGTTAACCATTTCAACCATATTTTTTTGAATTTGTTTTCCTGGAGTCTTATATAGAAAGTAAGCATTTCCATTTCACATATTTCGTCTACTGTGGCTGACCACTCTCTCAATGTCGGTGGGCTTTCATTAAGCCACTTTCTTGTTATTGTTTTCTTTCCTGCTATCAGTAATATTTTCAACAGGTACTTATCCCCGGTGTTGAGTTCAGTTGGTAAGTTACTTAAATATATGGTTTTGAAATTGTGTTCAATCTCAAAACCAAGGATTACTTTTATCTCTTTAATGATCAATGACCAGTAAGAACAAATCAGTGGACAGTCCCAGAAAATATGAAAGTGGTCAGCCATCACATTATTACATCGCCTCCAACAGGAACCTGATTCCGGATTGCCCGTCTGAGAGAATGTTCTTTTGGGGGTTATAAAAAACCTAACAATATTTTTCCAAGAAAATTCCCTCCAAAATCCTGAATTAGTGGTGGAGGCGTTAATCTGGCATATGTTTAGCCACTCGTCTTCTGTCAATACTATTTTTGCCTCCTTTTCCCATAATTTTTTAATGTATATTGTTGATGTTTTTTTATTGGCTTCTAGGCACCCATATAGTCTTGACAACCTCTTCTTAAGAGATTTACCTTTGTACGCATCAATGAAAATGTTAATAAAATCAATATCAGAATTCTCCGGTATTTTAATATTCTTTTCAAAGTGATGCCTAAGTTGCAAGTATCTAAAAAAATCTTGTTTGTCAAGGTCAAATTTCTTGCAATTGTTGGAAACTGTCCAAAGTAGTTCCAGAAGAAATCATGCAGTATGATGTAATCCCTTTTCTGGTTAATTGTTTGAATTTTGAATCAAGTTGTGCTGGTACGAAGCCCATATCATGCTCTATCCATCTTAATAACCTAATTTTCCTCTCTAAAAGTGGATTGCGGAACTCTTTAAACCAAATATTGAGGGGGACTTCTGTAAAGATGCTCAACTCTTCTGAATATATGGTTTTAAGGTGTTTATCCCCTAGCAGAGCCTGCAGGGGGATGTCTATTTGACTTAACTCTAGTTCTTTCCATTTTGATTCATATCCCTCTTCACACCAGTGAACCATAAATTGCAGTTGTGCTGCTCTGTAATAGTTTTCCAGGCATGGGAGTGACATCCCTCCTTTATCTCTAGGTAGTTGTAACGTTTTATAACGTACCCTTGGTCTCTTATTCTGCCATATAAATCTGGAAATCATGCGGTTCCATTCGTTAAACTGCTTATTAGGAATTTCTATTGCTAGAGATTGAAACAAGAACAACAGTTGAGGTAAAATAATCATTTTTATAATTTCTATTCGTTTATACAAATCGAGCATCATGGGAGCCCATCTGTCCAGGTTGCTTTTTATTTTATTAGTCATTGTACCATAGTTAGCTTCGTATATTTTATTTAAGTTTCTAGTAATGTTGATACCTAAATATTTCAAGGTTTTTGTTTTCCAGTTAAATTTGAACACATTACTAATATCCTCACTGGGTGAGTAGTGGAAGCATAATGTCTGAGTTTTCCCAATATTTAATTTATAACCTGAATAAGGAGACAAGACATGAGGTTCGGAAGACTGACATCTGGGTACGATAGTGTCACCAGAACATCATCAGCGTATAAGCATATTTTGTATTCTTTTCCCTTAAATATAATTCCCTTAATTTCTGAATCCTCCCTAATTTTTTGAGCAAGTGGTTCTATAAAAAGTGCAAAAAGAATTGGACTCAGAGGACATCCTTGCCTGCATCCTCGTTCCAGAGGGAATGTGTCTGAAAGGCCACCATTGATTTTGATCCGGGCTTCTGGTGAACTATATATTGATTTTAAACAACTTATAATTGTATTATTAAAGCCGAACCGCTGTAGGACCAGATATAAATATTCCCATCTAACAGAGTCAAAAGCTTTTTCAGCATCAAAACTGATTGCTAAAGATTTCAATTTATTTCTTTTCATTATATCGCATAAATATAACGTTCTCCTCACATTATCCTGTGTGCGTCTATTTTTAATAAATCCTGTCTGATCTGTATCAATCAGTTCGGGAATAATATTTTCTAGTCTAGTGACAATTATAGAGGTGAATATTTTATAGTCTATGTTCAAAACCGAAATGGGCCGATATGAGCTGCACTCACTTTTATCCTTTCCTGGTTTTGGTATAACAGATATTATCGCTTGTTTCCATGATGGAGGGATTTCACCTCCTTTAAGCACATAATTAAAACATTTTAACAACAAAGGCATTATAGTTCTCCTGAACCTTTTATACCATTCAGCTGGTAAACCGTCACCGCCTGGTGACTTGCCTGTTTTCATTTTTGAGATGGCTTTATCAACCTCTGCCTGTGTTATATCTGCTGAAATCCATTTATTTTGCTCTGTTCCAATTGATCTAAAAAAAAAACCATCTAGAAACTGCTTTACTGAGGAAAGATCAGTTAAATTAGGTTGACTGTATAATTCCCTATAATATATTTCAAATGATTTATGTATTTCGTCTAGAGAGAAACTCATCTGATTAGAAATGGGATTTTTGATTTTTAAAAATGGATCTATCTAGTTGTTGTTTTAGTCGCCAGGCTATTAGCTTTTTTGCTCTAGGTCCATTCTCATAGTAAGTTTGTTTTATGTATTTAAGATTAAGTATCACCTTATCATCAAGTTTCTTATTAAGTTCCGCTTTTATTGTGGCAATTTGCTTTAATAGGGTAGAGTCTTTGGTTTCAATATGCTCCTGCTCCAAATTGTTTAGTTGTTTATTCAAATTATTAAATTGCTCACATTTTTCTTTTTTCTTCCTTGATGCCCACATTATAATTTTCCCACGTAATACTGCTTTTGCTGCATCCCATAATATGCTTGGTGATAATTCATTACTGTTATTAAATTCTAAGTAGTCCGTAAATTCCTTGTTAATAAAATTCTCAAATTCGTTATCATTTAGCAGAGATGTGTTAAATCTCCATATTGTTGACTTAGGGTGAGAATCTAAACATATTTTCAAATATATCCCTGAATGATCTGACACATCCCTAGTGCCAATACTACAATCTAATACCCTATATCTATCTGCTCTAAATATGAAAAAATAATCAATTCTTGAGTAAACGCCATGGGGATGAGAGAAGAAGGTGTACTCTTTGGTCAGTGGGTGGCAATCCCTCCAGACATCTATTAAACCAGTCTTTTTAATCATCTTTTTTATATACATAGATTCAGGGTTAATTTTTTTTGAAGGGTTTGAGGAATCCAAGGACGGATGAAGTTGTGCATTCCAGTCACCTCCACTTATCAATACACCAGATGTTTCAGTCAATATGAGATCAAATATTTTATCAATTAAAGTTTTATCATGTCCTGGGGGTCTGTATACATTGAGTAGAGTTACTTCTTTTGAGTCTATTGTTCCCCTCACCAAAACAAAACAACCTTCTTTGTCTGTAATTTGTTTGGACACCTGAAAGTCCACATT
>JBBPBX010005312.1:7286-25993 GCA_038048925.1 Garcialebias charrua
TCCATTCTCCCTCATTAGTGGTCTTTTGTATTTTGTCTTTCTGTTAATTCCTTGTTGGTGCATTGTGTGTTCTTCTGCCAATCCTGTTTGTGTCCTCGTGTTCCCTGAGTTTCTCAGTTTATAAGTACTTCGGCTGTCACGTCAGAATTTTGAATTCTGTTGTAAAATTAGTTTTCCTTTCTACCTCTGAACCTTTTTGAGTTTTTGTCTGAACTTTGGGTTCTAATTTCCACAAATATGATAACATGCTGTTAAGGGAATGTGTATGATTTGCACTCACCATGCTTCATAATATTACTATTTACTATGCTTAATGTATTTATGTACTGCTCTTTTACTGTATTAAATGAAGTGAAAATGTTCCATGATCCTTACTCTATGTAATAATCAGTCGTCATGTTACCGGTCAGTAAAGGGACAGCAAGAGATAATTCTATTATCTTCAAGGTGACTGATACGATTACAGTGACGTGGTTCAAGAGGCCTTGAGAGCTGTCTGGCTCCCAGATTTCTCCCTGCTTCTGACTGCAGCTGGGTTCTGATAAAGTGGACAGGGCAGGGAGGGTCTGGGGACTGACAGCTGCATATTTCTTCCCAGCTGCAACCCAGCTTCTATAAAGCTGGGTTTTTTTCTGTTCAGGAAGCCAGAATGGGTCAGAGCCTTAGGTAGGTGAAAGCATTGATAAGTGCTTGTAAATGCATTGATCTTCTGTGATTGCTGTTCTCCAAAGCTTTGTAATAAATCTGATGAAGCCTACACCTAGTTGTTTGGGGAATCTCTTTTTTTCCACGTCTTTCTTTGATAACTCTTAAAACAGCAAAATATAATAATGAACATCTAAAATATTGTGTCACTAACGTTTTAGCCCAGAATGTATAGTTAATGTAATTACATTGTCCGCATGAAAAAAATACAGATTTGTTTCTTTTATTGATTGCTCAAGTCTACATAAAAGAAGAGATAATGTTTAGTCTAGAGGTAAACGGTGAATGTGTCTTTTAATCTTGGCTTTCTCTGAGGTCAGCGGACCAGTTACTTCTCATAGTTCCAGGAACTCGTCTTAAGCGCAGAGGTGACAGGACCTTCTCTGTAGCAGGTCCAAGACTTTGGAACGAGTTACCTCTGCTCGTCAGACAGGCCCCCTCCCTCTCAGTTTTCAAATCCCGTTCAAAAACCCACTACTATTTCGTAGCTTTCAACACCTGAGGGTCTGTGTTTGAACCTGTTTGCTTCACACAGGTTGGTCATTATATTTATTATCTGCAACGTTTTTATGTCTATATTTAGTTTTTACTTCATTTTTGTATGTTGCTTTATGTGTTGCCTGTTTTTTGTTTGTACAGCACTTTGGTTGGCCTTGTTGCTGTTTAAAGTGCTCTATAAATACAGTAAATGGTATGGTATGGTATGGTATGGTATGGTATATCACGTGCATAACCTTGCGTACCACATTTTCTGAATTTCATCCAGATGTTGTCATTAGATTTTTGTGAATACCTGTATTTTTATGAGATTGGGGTTCGGCTTGTCAGTTTAGCAGGCTAAGATCCACCAAACCACACCCTGACCCACTTACACCAATTGCTTTTTTTTTTTTTTTTTTTTTTGGCAAATCCCAGAGAAATGTGTTCTTGATGGAAAAATTGTATATTACTAGTTGTTTTTGTTTTCTACCAGTGTGATTTTCTTAAGTTAAATAGTAAACTGGTAAACCTTTTATAACAGTTCAGTGTTGCCTTGTGCCTTTCTTCCATGGAGGCTGCTGTGTGTTTGTGTGAATAGAGATACTGTACAGTATAAGCTTCCTTTTTTTTCTTTCTTTTTTTCTTTTTTTTAGAAAGCAGAGTAAAGCAGACTGCAAACAGGGGAGGGTCTTCCTTCTTGAGCACTGAGAAAACATAAATAACTGTATCCGTGTACTAATTTCCAGAGAGGAATCGCTCAGCCTTGATGCACGAGTGATTCTCCCTCCTTGCATATCTTTGAGTAAAGGTTTGTCTTCATGATTTTACTTTGTCTCATGATTTAAGATTTTTCTAACAGCTCTACATTAATTATTCAATCAGCACCTTCCATTAAAACACACACACACACACAATAAGCAAAAAGCTTATAGCGTCAAAAATAAATACAGGAAAAGCATGAAGGCATTGTTATACTGTAGCTTCTAATATGGGCTACTTGTGTCCATATTTTTTTTAAAGCTAAACCTGTTTGATTCTTCCTTTCCATTTGAATAATCAGTGTGCAACATAATCTAGAAAAAAGGGGTTTAAGTGGGATGAATGTACTGTTAATAGAAAATAATTACTAGCAAATAATTACTAGCAAATACAAAATAGAATGGATGATCAATCAAATCAGCTTTTCTACTTCACTCTGAAAGCAGTGCCATCATCACGCGAAACACCACTATTTCTTAACTGGGCCAGGAGGACTCGCTTACAGAACAAAAAACAGGAAGTGGTTCAAGTAAAAATGAAAATGCAAAAAACATTGCTGTGTGTTTACCATTCTGTTGTGAACCTGCCATTGTAGAAGAGGTTCAGGGTACCATCCTGCTGCTTCACACTGAAACAGAACTGAGTCCCCCTTAAAGGCAACCCTCTTATCTCCAAAGAGTTGCACACTTCCTTTTTCTGCAATTGCAAAAAATAAAATAAATAAATACATTATTGTTAACGACTTGAATAAAAGCCAAATTTTCCTATTTTATGTACTGTGCAACTATAATTCACATATAGGAGTGCAAGTGAAATTATGGGTATTGCTAAAATGGCCCATGGCATGCACCCAATCCTTATGATCCAACTGGTGAGCCCAAAGGAATTCAAACTCGTGTTGTGTATGGGGGCTGAGTCCGATCAGACCCCATAGGTAGAGGCCCAGTCACCAGATCAAAGCTACAGTTGCTCCTCTGGTGCAGCTTGGAGCACTTCTAATGGGTAAAATATAGTATTTCACTGCAGTAGAATATTTAAGAAATTATATTAGCTTGAATTCAATTTGGTTTTGGCCTGGCTCTCACTGTTTGTTCAGCAAATAATCAAGTCATAATGAAACTACATTTCTACAAACTGAAATCCTTCAAAGTGCTATCTAAAACATGCAGGATATTAAATGATCACAATCTTAACACTGAATTCAAAAGATCTGAATTATTCCTTTAGATATTTTTTTAAGTCTAAATACTAGAATGTGCTCATATTCACTCAAAACAATCCACTCTTCTCTTTCCTGATCACTGGCAAAATATGAATTTCAGAGTTGATTGATCAGGACTCTGAGGGTGTTCCCTTTCAGTCTGGTCTCTCGGTGCAACATACTTGCTATGGGAATTGCGCCCCCGTGCGATTACCTGAAGGAATACACTCACGTCTTTACGGCTAGGGCGTCAACGCCGCGCCAAAGGCCCCGCCCTCTGGGTATTTAAGTGGCTGACGCCCATCCATCTTCCTCTTTTTTGCCCTTCACCTCGCTAAACCTGAACTACCTCTTCGCGGGACTTCTCTGTTGCTTCATCGCTCAACTTGAGGTGAGCTTGCTCCCTGCACAGAGCGCACAGAGAATTATTCCTGCGTACTGCTGGACTAGCGAAAGCTAGTCCAGCACATTTTCTCTTAACCCCAAAATATTTTCTTCTCCTCTCTCCACAGATTGCTTCGCTCGACGGCGCTAACTATGCCACAACCGCTACCCTTGCTAACTCCTAGCAGGCTAGCCAGCGAAAGCGACGCGACGGAGGAGATATTTCAAGGAAAAAGAAAAGGGATTCTGGAAGGACTCGCTCGCCTTATCTCGGAAGTGCCTCTGGAGGAAGGAAGCGAAAGACAAGACTTCCAAGAAAAACCAACGGGGCGGCGAGCCCAAATTTGCGCACCTGTCCTAGCGGATGCGGTTTCTCCCTCGCGGCGACGGACACCCATGAGGCTTGTCCCGTCTGCCTGGAAATGTTACACGCAAAAGCAGCGCTGGATGCGCCCGACTTTTGCCCACACTGCAACCTGATGTTGGATGCGGTGCTACGGCACCAGGTTGACCTCGTCGCCAAGGCCATGGGCGCTTCAGGAGTGCCAGCGGATGCGGACACCACCGAGCCTCTCACTCCCACGCCGGAGCTCGAGAACATGGCTCTGCACGACAGCACACAAGTCGAATGGGGTGACAGCCCTGACGTACTGGCTCCTATGGTGGACTTAACAGTCGAGTTTGACACTCGAGGCATGATGAACGAGGACGAGATCTCGATTTCAGCCTCGGGCAAATTTTCAGCAGAGGACGCAGATGTCAAATTCGAGGATCGGGGAGAGGACCTCACCCAGACCCCAGTACCTGTGCTCCCGGAAACTGACTTCTCCATCCCTGCTCTGTTCGACCTGTGTCACAGAGCAACGGACGCGTTGCACATCCCATGGCCCGAGCCTCCGCCTCGCCAATAGGTCACGAGGCTGGCAGGAAACTATTTTTACTCGAAGCAGCAAGCCGCCACGAGGCAAAGGATGCCCGTGTTCCCAGACTTCCTCACAGAACTAACTCGCACCTGGGCTCAACCAAGAGCCTCCATGCTCCTTCCCCTCTCACAGTTCCTTGACGTGGACGGGATGGATGAGGTGGGAATAGCAAACGTGCCTCAAATTGAGGACACACTGGCGTCTCACCTAGCTCCTAAGTCATCCGAGACAAAACCAACTCTCCCCAGCAAAGCTTGTCGAGCTTCAGCGTCTCTACTTGAGAAGTGCTACAGAGCTCAGGGACTGGCGGCGCGCGCCATGAACGCGTCCGCGTTGATGCAGGCTTACATAGCTGAAAAATTGCAACAGCTCCAGGTAACGACGGACAAGCAGGCTGCCTCCGACTTTGCTGGATGAAGCCCGCAGGGCAACAGACTTCGTGCTCCGCATGATAGGGACAGCCGCTGTTGCTCAAGGCAGAGGCATGGTGGAAGTGGTCATCGCGATTCGCCACCTGTGGTGGATGACTCTAACGGATCTCCCTGAGGGACAAAAGGTGCCTTTTCTCCACCACTCGATAGAGCCGACGGGATTATTTGGTAAAGCTTTGGAGCGAATTCAGACCAAGCTGGACCAAAGGCGCAGACAGGCTGAAGCTCTCCGGGTGGGCATTCCCCAGAGAAGCTTCACCCCCCCAGGGAGTCTGCTGGAGGCATACCTGCATAGTCTCGGCACCGCTCGGCAACGCGTGCCCCACTGTAGAAGCAGCCAGCGTACGAGGAGGAGCCTCGGCAGAGTCCCCCGCCAGGCCAACCTCGCACCGAGCATGCATGGAGCAAAAACAGGTTTGTTCCCCGCCAGGTGGCAAGACACAGGGCCTCCTTGGCGAACCGGGACATCCGACAGAAACGTGCCTGATGAACCAGGTCCACGTTTCCACATTACACGATCACCCGCCCACGTGGTACTGGGAATGATCCCTTCATGTCCAGACTTTATTTGTAACATGGTACAAAAAGCTGGTAAATCTGTTGCATGCACAACTCATGTTCTCCCTGCTGTAAGTGACATAAAATCATATACGTCGTTGCACATAAGCACGAATAAAGCTCATAAAACATCCCCTCTCTGTTTTATTGACTCAAAAAAAATGCAACAAAACACAAGTAACTTCAGCAGAACAGGTCCCTCTGGCCTGCCAGCCGTCATAAAGGGAGGGGACAGTTTCCCCCCCTCCCTCATGGTCCACGGGGTGTTAGCCTAATCAATGAACCCCGGCAGGGTGCCTCTGCCCCGTCTCTAGGGGACAGGCTCAGAGGCGTCTGCAAGCAGGCCCCCTACCCCTCATGGAGACAGGTGAGGGAGGTCACGTGTTCCAGCCTCCTTTCCATTGTGAACAACGGGGCGGTCAATACACTAACCAAGCAAACACGTGACATGCCCGCACCTCAGGGAGGCTCGCCAACAGAATCTAATGATGGAGGCGGCCACGTCAGATGCCCACAGGCAGCCACAACCTTCACAACAGCAATTGTGTTCAAGCTGCTGTACGTGTAAACAAATCAGAGTTGAATCAGATTCCTCTACCTGATTTTCGAAGGGAACTGGGTTCTCTATCACCAAATAATCTAAAGTCTACTAAGCTCAAAGAATCATCTCCACGTTCTCACGTTGCAGCTGTCCCTTTATTATTAATGAGTGACACGCAATGTCCAAGCAGTGGTCAGACAGCACGTGACCTTCCTCACTGTGCTGGTTCAGCTCTGCTCTCAAACAAAATTCTCCGAACGAGTGAAACACAGACGTCGGTCGGTTTGTCTGGTTCCGACGCTCTGTTAAGGCCAAGGACCAGTAAACTGGACCATTCTAGAAAACAGATTGGAGTCAGGAGATCTGCTCGTTTACAAAACTCGCAGTTTCTCAGTCCCATGACCCCAAACTTAGAGAGAGAAAACAGACTTTCTGCTCCAATTCTGTCTAATAAGGATGACAGGTTGCATCTGTCCTCGATCACCCTTGATCAGAGCAGTCTGGTAACACATCAGTAAGGAGGCCCTCTTCCCAATTTGGTTGACCCCCAGGGGTTCACAGCCTCCAGGGCCCTTGGAGGAGAACTGGATACACCAATTGCTCTTCTTCAGAGCCAAACTATATCACCAGAAGAAGCAGTCCTGCCGCTTAGGCCAGGAACTGTTAAAAATTTCAGCTTGTTGGCAGAAAAGAACAAGCTGATGGCATCAGGCCTGCCGGAAAATGTGGTAAAAACCATACAAGATGCTCGTGCTGTGTCAACACAGTCTTTATACGCACAGAAGTGGCATATTTTTGAAGCTTGGTGCTCAGAAAGAAATATTATTTCTTACGCATGCGACTTGGCTCAGCTCCTGACTTTCCTTCAGGACTTACTGGAAAAAGGTCGTTCTTACTCAACGATTAAAGTTTTCCTATCAGCTATTTCAGCCTGTCACGAAGGCTGGGGACACAGGACACCTGGCGCGCATCCAATCATAATAAGATTTATGAAAGGTGTGCTTCAGACTAAACCACCCAGCAGGATCCTGACCCCTGGTTGGGATCTTGGCCTGGTCTTGGGGGCTCTCTGTGATCTCCCATTCGAGCCACTGGGCGAGGTTAAGATATCCATCCATCCATCCATCTTCTTCCGCTTATCCGGGGTCGGGTCGCGGGAGTAGCAGCCTAAGTAGGGAGGCCCAGACTTCCCTCTCCCCAGCCACTTGGAGCAGCTCCTCCGGGGGAATCCCAAGGCGTTCCCAGGCCAGCCGAGAAACATAGTCCCTCCAGCGTGTCCTGGGTCTTCCTCTGGGTCTCCTCCCGGTGGGACATGCCCGGAACACCTCACCAGGGAGGCGTCCAGGAGGCATCCTAACCAGATGCCCGAGCCACCTCAACTGGCTCCTCTCGATGTGGAGAAGCAGCGGCTCTACTCCGAGTCCCTCCCGGATGACTGAGCTTCTCACCCTATCTCTAAGGGAGAGTCCAGACACCCTGCGGAGAAAACTCATTTCAGCCGCTTGTATCCGAGATCTTGTTCTTTCGGTCATAACCCAAAGCTCATGACCATAGATGAGGGTTAAGATAGATTTGTTATTTTATAAAACCGCTCTACTCCTGGCACTTTGCTCGGTGAAACGCGTGGGTGACCTCCATGCACTGTCTGTACATCCAATGTGTACCAGATTCGCCCCTGATGGGTCAAAGGTCACCCTAAGGCCTAATCCCGCATACATCCCCAAGGTCTTGACTTTGAACCATAGGAGTCTAGACTTTGATCTCTCCTCCTTCCCACCAGCTCCTGTCCTCACTCAGGAGCAGGAGAGGCTGAAGGATCTCTGCCCTGTGAGAGCTTTACGCATTTACATGCAGAGAACACCCAAATGGAGGAAAACAAATCAACTGTTCGTCTGCTTTGCAGCACCTGCTACCGGAAAGGCCCTATCAAAACAGTGCCTCTCACATTGGGTGACGGAGGCCATTAAAAGGGCGTACAGTAGCAAAGGTCAACAGGTGCCCTCTGGAGTGCACGCTCACTCGACAAGGGGCTTGGCCACTTCGTGGTCACTGTTCAAGGATGTACCAGTTGCAGACATTTGCGCTGCTGCAAACTAGAGTTCATTAAACACTTTTGCAAAGCATTACAGTTTGGATGTTACTGCGTGTGATGTCACTCAGGCCGTTCTTTCTAACACACAATAGAAAGTAGCCTTGAGATGCCTACTGGCCAAAGGCAGACATTCACACTAGCATTCATTTTACTGAGCATTTCAAGGGCGTGAATGAATTACGTTCCCATAGCAAGTATGTTGCACTGAGACCAGACTGAAAGGGAACTGAAAGTTATGCACCATAACTCATGTTCCCTGAAGGAAGGGAACGAGGTGCAACATATCTGGCCCTTTTCAATGCTGTAAGCTCGGTGAAGTGCAATTTTGGAGGAAGCTGGATGGGCGTCAGCCGCTTAAATACCCAGAGGGCGGGGCCTCTGGCGCGGCGTTGACGCCCTAACCATAAAGGCGTGAGTGTATTCCTTCAGGTAATCGTGCAGGGGCGCAATTCCCATAGCAAGTATGTTGCACCTCGTTCACTTCCTTGAGGGAACATGAGTTATGGTGCATAACTTTCAGTTTTTACACCTGATAGTCCAGCAGACTCATTTTGTTTTGGGACCAAAATTCATAACATTTGTTTACATTTTCAGCTGGTACGGTTCACATTCACACTGCACTGAGTCAATCGAGCCAACCTGTTTCCCTCCTCGCCTGTGGTGGCGCTGCACCAAAAACTACTGAAGGAAATGGCGCAAAAACCTCTGAAGAAGACACTTCTTCTTCTTCTTCTAGAAATAAAAGCAAAAACGGAGTGGCGTCAAATTTTGCGGTTTTAAGATTTCTGTTTTGTCATTTTTCAACAAGGGACTCAGCATGAGTGTAAGATGAGGCAGAAGCCCATGGAGAATGTTGTTTTTCACAGAAGTTGGCTGACAGCTCCATTTATTTATTTTTTTGACAGCTCCATATGTGATAGAGAAATGTGTGTTTGTTTGCCCTGTGCTGTAGTCCACTTCCTGCTTTTGGAGCGGTCTCCAGTCAGCTTGCATTCACAATGCATTCAAACCACGCTAGTTCACTTCAACCAGACCGAGACCTAGGTTTTAATTAGACCAGAGTTTGCTTTTTTGGTCATATCAGAGTTTGACTGCGCATTCACACTTCCCCAAACAAACCGGACATTCTAGGCAAATGGACTAGAGTTTGATTAAAGCAGATTAAACAGGGCTGGTGTGAATGCACCCTGAGTCTCAAGTGCCTGATGACTGCAGGTCCACCTTTTCCCTCTTCCTCTGCTTACCTGTGTGACAAACCAGAGACTCAAGGCCCAGAGAGATACGATATCTCTGTGAAGTCGATTGTCTGGCTATATGAAAGGCTGTAAAAGGCAACAGACAGTTCTTATAGGTGACTGAGATGGGGTAGAGGCAGGACAGCTGACCTGGGACCAGAAATCCCCAGGCTCGATCCCCACCCAATCCGGCTCTCGACAAAGCAAGTCGCATATCTTTTTGCTCCTACCCTCCCTAAGTTTTCCTCCTCCCTGCTTGCTTTTTGTCTCGTCCGTGACTCTTCAGCGCTCACTCGAACCAATTTGCGATGGAATTAATAAATTGGGCTGTTTCATCTATAGATAAGATTTTTTCCACGAAGCGGACCGGGCCAGGAGAAGCGGTTTGCCCCTCTGACACGCACGCTGTCGGATACATGATGGACTCCTGGGGACAGTGGCAACCCATGTGTTTGACCGTCCTGTCTGTCGAAGACGTGGAAGATTTGTGGATTATTGGGATATTGGTGGCAGCTGCTCTGTTTTTTGGCGTGAGCGGAGCTGTCTGTTACTGGAAGATCAGGAAGACTTCGGCAGCTATCGGCGCACTGGCCAAACTTCCTGATCAGCAAGAGTCTCTGATCCGGGCTGTGAGCTCCTCAACCCAGCTGTTGTACGAGCTGAACCGCACAATGGGAGCGGTAGACCACCGTGGACCTGCGGTGCGCTTTGGAACTCGTTTACAGCCGCCCGGCATTAATCAGGGCACGGATGGGGGTTCGTAGCTTCGGAAACTCATTTGATTCGGCGATTTTGGACCTGAACAGCACCTGGACTCTGGAAGGCTGCAGTCAAAAAGAACACTGTGGCCTGGATTGAAGATAAACAATAACTATCTAATCTAGTTTCTGCTCGACCTTGGAAAAGAAGAAGGCCGTTTGCTAGGAACTATTCTCCTGGAGTGAAGCTGAGAGACACTGCTGACCCCCCCCCCTCCCTCCCCAGAGGTCTCTGGGAGTGTGCTCAGAGGCGCCAAGCTAACAACTGCTGAACTGTGTTATCTGAAGTGCTGCTCACA
This sequence comes from Garcialebias charrua, assembly GCA_038048925.1. Classification (NCBI taxonomy): domain Eukaryota; kingdom Metazoa; phylum Chordata; class Actinopteri; order Cyprinodontiformes; family Rivulidae; genus Garcialebias; species Garcialebias charrua. Next base: position 17,653 of record JBBPBX010005312.1, read on the forward strand.
GACTCTTTTGATCTCCTTGCATGTCGTCAAATCTGCAACAATGTCTTGTCTGGTTGTGCTTATTGCTGATAGAGTTTTTGGGACTTTATCATAGAGTGTCTTAAGGCAATCTTTGATAGATTCTTTTTTTGAATATCACAAATGATACCTATTGTGTTTTTCCTTTTTCCATATCTGTTTGACCTTCATCCGGAGACGGATGAGCGCGGCCGCGCAGAAGAACATGTGATGTGTTTGGAAATGCTGCAGCTTGCATACTCTCCCTCTCTGGACGACTGTGCTACATAATCACGTTGTATTAATTAACTGGTGCAATGTTAATAAATAAATCTCTTATCTCTTATCTTATATGTCGTGGTGTCTCTGTGCAAGACACTCAAACTCTAATTGCTCCCCGGGTGCCAACATGGCTGCCCACTGCTCCACCTGGGTGCATCGCGTTGAATGCAGAGAACTAGTTTTATCATTGTATGGAAACGTACAATGATGACAATCTCAGACTTCCCTCAAAGACAGAAATATAATGGGAGAAGCTTTGATGCTTTATCCAAGTCAGTGACTCATAAGTTTGCTATGCATTACAGGCTGTCATTTTTCTCCAAGCTGTTTCGTTTGATGGCTAATATTATGTCATAAATGCCATACCAACCTATTATTAGAGTAAGATGAGGAAGCTGAGCCTTAAGTTAAACCTCAGCAACAGTAAATTAAGGATGGCTGAGAACAGGCAGCCTCATAGGCACTCAGATGGACGTCTCAGCTCTGGATGGTCACTGCTGATCAAGACATGTTAATAGAGAAAGTGATTCTTAAAAGAGGTGGGGGGTTTATAGTTTGGGAATCAGTCGGAGGAATCTGGCGGTGGGCTATGTGAGGAAAATCTCCCTTGGCAAGTTCCAATTTAAGATATTTTTCAGCAGGTATCCTCAGAGGCTAAGCTGCTTCTTCAAGAGAGCAGCTTTAAAGATATAAAATTAGAAAACAGTGTGGGCATGCAATGCAATTTATGCTCCCGGTTTGAGTGTGTTCCAGTGAGTATATCAGTTTTACTTCTGCAAGGCAAATTACCCCGGGGAGATTCTATCTTTTCTGATTTTTATCAGCATTCTCCTCCAGCGTCTGCCTTTAATACACCCTGTTTGTAGTCAGCAGCACATGCAAACCACATAGATTTGCTCAAGAGACTGTGTTTAAGTAAGCAGACACAAAGCGGCTGGTCATCTTTACATAATCTTCATGCCAGACTATTAAAGCAACGAGTTGGATAAAAGTGCACAGAGTATGGCTAAGCATGGCTGTAAATTTGTTGCTCCGCTCCAACTGTATTCGAAGCTGCAGTACACAAATCACAAGCAGAGTTGCTGACTTTTTGCTTGGTGTGCCAGCATGCACAATTAATTTAAAGACTATGTCAAGCCATAGTGATCTTCTGTACCCAGACTGGAGGGCTTGATTCACCATACAGTATACTATTAATGGCTGCATATGTCAGTGAGGATTTGTGCGACTGACAGCAATGCAGGGGCTCGCCTCTTAACATACTGGAAGCAGTGGGTCATTGGTTTTGTTTCTTGGCTCTGTGCAGGAAATGAGCCCATGGTGATTTTTTTTTCTTATTCTTTTCTGTGCACTCAATTTAAGTGAAGTTACTGTAAATGATAAAAGGCTAAAATATAAGAGCACAGATCTAAATAAAAAGTGCAGACTCTGCTGAGTTGCCATTGGGCACCCTCCATTGTGTGTCAGCAGCTGAGTCGTCAGTTTCTCACAAAAAAAAACTTGTCAATGTCAGAACAAGTTCTTGAATACTGTATGTACAGTCAAATGTTAAGGAAATAGATAAAACAAAATAAAATAATAACTTGACCTGTGACATACACCTGAACACAACCATTTAAATTACATAATCTTGCAAACTCATCTGTAGTGGTGATTTGAAGATTCACCAATTTGTACCAATATGACATGCACAATGCATGTGCAGTCTGTACTGTACTCATTGGTCATTGGTCAGTTGATCATTTTATTTCATTCAACCCCATATTTATACAGGTTAGTTCAGAGCCTCGAGGACTCATTTACCTTTGTACAAGAGAGACCTGTTACATACAGACATGCAAAGAGAGAGAGAGAGAGAGTCTTTATTGTCATTTGCACCGCATGTGGTACATGTGATGAAAACGAGATTATGTACACGGGGTCCCAGTTACATCCAACAACAAATGCAAGAGAAAAACAGTAATAACATCTAGAATTAACTAAGAAAAACATCAACTAGTAATACACTAAGCCCTAATATAGTGGAAAAACATCATTATAAACAGCAGCACGAACATGAGTCTGTATGAGCAGATGGTCACAGATGAACACAGCAACAAGAAAACAGATCAGCATCAGCATGATGTGATATTTTGCAGTGTTTATTTTTATTTTATTTTTATTTATTCATTCATGAGTCTAACAGCCTCAGGGTAGAAGCTGTTCCTCAGTCTAGTGGTTCTACATTTGATGCTCCTCAACCTCCGTCCTGAGGGGAGTGGGGCAAAGAGTGAGTGTGCTGGGTGAGTGAGGTCTTTCATGATGCAGGTGGCTCTTTTCCTGCATCTGGAGGTGTAAATGTCTGTGATGGTGGGGAGACTGACTCCGACAGACCTCTGTGCAGCCTTCACCACTCTCTGTAGAGCTTTCCTCTCTGCAACTGTGCAGCCTCCATGCCACACGTTGATGCTGGAGCACAGGACGCTTTCCACTGCACACCTGTAGAACGAGGTGAGAACTGGGCTGCTCAGACCAGCACGTCTCAGTCGTCTGAGGAAGTAGAGTCTTTGATGACCTTTCTTGATCAGGCTGGTGGTGTTGTTGGTCCAGCTGAGGTTATCATTCAAGTGTACACCCAAGTATTTGTAGCTGGAGACCACTTCCACTGCAGATCCACCTATTTTCAGTGGGGCGTGGGTGTGTTTATTCCTTCTGAAGTCCACAATCATCTCCTTTGTCTTCTTCACATTGATGTGAAGATTATTCTCTTTGCACCAGCTCTCCAGGTGTTCCACCTCCTGTCTTTCCTCATCTCAAGTAGATGAGGAAAAGAGAATCCAAAGGGTGGAGGAGGTAAAAAAAAAAAAAGAAATCATATCTCATACCTTGTCCTGGCTGGGGCACAGTGTGAAAGTTGCAACAACAACAAATAAACCGACCTTGCAACATAAACAACAACATACAGTACAATGACATCATCATAGTTTATGCATGAGGAATTCAACAAAGGTGGCGAGTTGTCTGTGGACACTGCCAGAAAGTTCCATAAGTCTATGTGTCTATCAGTAGTTCAGTTCTGATAGGAGCCAAGATGGTCTAGTGGCAGGGCTTTTGACTTGGGACCCGAAGGACGTGGATTTGCGCCCCGGCCACTACCCACCTTGGGGTGTCTATGAGTGCACACCTATTTCTCCAGCTCCCCGGGCGCTTTCTATGGCTGCTCACTGCACCACCTGGTAGGTGGTTGGGTTAAATGCAGAGACGAATTTCGTCTGTGTATGGGAAACATACGCAGATGACAGGAAAATACATTATTATTATTATTATAAGGCCCACAGATGTCCTCGGGAGATGGGGCAGGAGAAGGGGAGGAGCAGCAGGTGGTTGGGTTAAATGCAGAGACGAATTTCGTCTGTGTATGGGAAACATACGCAGATGACAGGAAAATACATTATTATTATTATTATAAGGCCCACAGATGTCCTCGGGAGATGGGGCAGGAGAAGGGGAGGAGCAGCAGATCGTCATCATTCACAAAACCTCTGGGAGAATTTGAGGAAGCTGGCCTATTTAAGGCCAAGCGGAGAAACCAGATTTGATAACAACATTGGTTTTGGGCCAGGCAGACTGCTTGATTATTATTTTTTTACGTCTGCCTTCAGAAGTTCTGCTGGTACTTCTCATTGGCAAATCCAAACAGCCAGATTTGTGGTCATTCTGCCAGGCCGTGCTTGTAGCTTTCCCCAATGTCAAATCCTTCACGCCAATGAGTTCCAGAAGTCGCAAGCATCCAGCTTATGGCTTAGCTTGAAAAGCATCTGAGTCTGGGTGCTCAAAGCAGTCCTTTACACATGGCAGGCAGCTTCAAAAATCCCAGATCCGCTGCCAACGTCTTCCGAAAAAGCCAGAAACCCACTGATTCCAAAAAGCAGAAATCCTGCTATCATAAATCCAATTATGTATGTGTCTTCTACGTCCTCAACGGACAATACAGAGAGACACACCATCTTCGACTGGCACCAGGAATCCATGGTGTATCCCAATATGAATGTCCCTCCAGGGCATGAGGACTCTCCTTCACCCTGTCTTCTCGTCAATGACAGAAGACAGGGTGAAGGAGCTGAAGAAGTTTATCATTATCAACAGCCTGCTTGATAAAGGGGAGATGAGGTAGGTGAAGAGTGCAGGGTCGACCAAATCAATCCTCCACACCAGAAGCTGGTGGAACTACTTATTTAGTCAACAGGAGTCGGACAGAAAGAATGGCCACCACGAAAAACCAACGCACCCCACCGAATGATATTCACGATGTTATTGAGAAGTTCGGCCAACCTAGCAACAGGCTGTGGCTGTCGGGATCAGGGACGGCCGGCCAATAGGGGGCACTAGGGCGCCGCCCCACTGGAACTTCTGGAGCTATTCACCATTTTACATTGAAGACTTAAAAAAATAATAATAATAAAAATAAAACAATAAAATAAAAATATTTAAAAATATATGCATGCATGTTTTTAGTTGTGTAGGATAAATATTTTATAGGTAATGATGAGTTATATTGTTTGTTTCATAAAACGTTTTCTGATTGGTGACGTATTTCCGGTCCTGGGGACGCATGAATCTTATCTATAGACTCTCGTTAAAAATGGTGCATGCGCAGTTATTCTACAATGTTGCAAGAGAATGGGAAGATAGCACTTTGAGATTTTTATAAATGAAAAGTGCATTATAAATAATTCATTATTATTATTATTATGCTAGGCGCAGATTTCTGCGCCCTGGGCACGTTCAACGTGAGCTGTACCTACGATCACGTGCTTCCGGTCTTTTTATTATTATTTTTTTTTGTCTGGCAACAGAGTTGTGCAGTGACTCAAGGAGACTGGCTGCAGGTAGGTTTTCATTGAAAGCCCTTTATCTAATGCCTATTTGCCATTTCTGACTGATATGCCTCTCAACTTTTATGGTACGTCCACACCTAACAGCGTTTCAACTTCCAAAAAGCTCGTCACGCACGCAAGTGGACACACTGGACCCACAGTGGTGTCCAGACCAGAAACGCGAAGCTGCGGCGGTGTGGCGGCGGGGGGGGGAGGAGAAGCTTACCGGTATACCGAGTTCCTCACTGCACTCTGCCAGGCAAGGAGCTTTTTATTTCTGTCTCTGTAGAGCAGACTTGACTGGTCGTGAAGGACTTGTCGCGAACACACAGCTACAATGAGTTTCTCTCATGACTTTGCAGGTTTTTTCTGTGTCCCACTAGCCTGGCCCTCGCCTTCCTGCACAGCTCCGCTCAATTCTCATTTCCCTTCACTGCACAGTCTGGGACTTCTCTCATAGACAACGATTTCTCCGGTAGATTTTTGACCGGACCAATCAGAGAACAGAAGGGGCGGAGTTTTTGGCCCCTAACCCACGCCCCCACCTGTCCCAGCGCAGCCAGCGAGCAGCTTCGCATGTTCTCATTCAAAGCGATGCAAAGCGATGCAGGACTGTTTTATATGTGACACAAATTTATTAATTTCCCCTTCTTAATCCCTTATCTGGAGTTTTCTTTTGTTTTTTTTTCCCAAAAGTCAAGTAATCGCTCCCTCCTCCCTTCTCCTCCTCCTCACAGAGTGAAATGAACAAGGAAATGCCTCAGGTTGTCACGAGAGAATTAAAGTCAGGTTTTAAGTTGCTGCCCGACTACCTAGTGTCGCGCTCCTGCCACGTGACCCCCTGGTGGGTGTTCCTCTGCCTGCGGGCGTGCTTGGGACCCTCACTATCTGGGGCTGGGCGCTTGGGCGTTTGTCGGCTCGGCCTGGTGGCTGCCTGGTGGGGCTCGGGTCCTCTGGTCCTGTCGGGTCTGGACCTGAGGGGTGGGCGTCCCCGGTGCCCGAGCATCGGTGTCCGGCCCTGGGGCTACATCGGTGCAGCGGGCTCCGGCGGGGGCCTGTGTATTTGTCGCTGTTGACCCCGGGGGGTCATTGTGTGTGGTCCCTGGTGGGGTTCGTCCGGTTCTTCCCCTTGGTCGGATCTGGGGAGTGGACGAGTGGCTCGTCCTGTTCGGGTGGTCCTGGGGACTCTGGGCTCGGGGTCCTTCCTGGGGTCTTGGGCTTTGATCGCCCTTTCGTCTGTCTCGGGCTTTGGGGGGACGGATCTCTGATGCTTCACAATCGCTACTAAATGTTCTATTGGAGGAACCTTATTCACTTATGCATGCTCACAACCACACACAAATGGATGTAGGGATGTATATGTAGATATATGTAGATGGGTATATAAATGAATATAAATATATATGTATGTATACTGTATATATATTTGTAGGTATGGGTATGTTTATATATAGAAATCTAATGCAAGGTCATGAATATTATCAGTCTTTATGCTTGTATGTTTCGTTGCTGTGTTCTGTCATGTGCTTTGCAGGATTGTGGACGGAGGTTTGGTGTGTTTGCCTTGTGCTCTTTTTGTGGATAATTGTTGTTTTGTTGTCTCACTTTCTCTTTTCTTTCTTTCTCTCTATTAAAATACATATTGGAGTGAGAGGATGGCTATAAGGTGTGAAGGGAGGCCATCTATAAATGGAAAAAAAAAAAAAAGTTGCTGCCCGAGTCCCATCAGATTTCCTGGTCTTCTGGTGTGTTGGACCAGCGATCCATGGTTTTATTTTATTTTATTAGGACGTTTTATTAACATATAAACACAGAATATCCAAAGGCAGCGAGAGAAAATTCAGCAGGAGGCGGAGCTGAAGTCAAGTTCAGAAGACCACGGGGGAGCGCGCAGCCAACGAGCATTCGCATGTTCTCATTCAAAGCGATGCAGGACTGTTTTATATGTGACACAAATTTATTAATTTCCCCTTCTTAATCCCTTATCTGGAGTTTTCTTTTTTTTGCCAAAAGTAAGTGATCATCGCCCCCTCCTCCTCATCCTCCTCTCCCTCCGCTGAGTGAAATGAACAAGGAAAGGTTGTCACGAGAGATTTAAAGTCAGGTTTTACGTTGCTGCTCGAGTCCCATCAGATTTCCTGGTCTTCTGGCGTGTTGGACCAGCGCTCCATGGTTTTATTTTATTTCATTAGGACGTTTTATTAACATATAAACACAGAGCAATGGCAGCAAGAGAAAATTCAGCAGGAGGCGGAGCTGAAGTCAAGTTCAGCAGACCACGGGGGAGCAGCCATCAGCAGAGGCAACGCCTCCAGCAAGAATCGTTTCTCTATAACAGAAAGTCCAGACCCTAGTACGAAGCGAAGTGAAGGACAAGGGTCTGGTTTTAACCAGGCTAGTGTCCCACAAACAATACGTCACATAGTTGCGCAATACCCCCGTCCCCTCGTTTCCGCGTCACATAGGGACTCTCCCCCTCTCTTCTCCCCCCGACTCTCCCTGATCAACCAATCAGGGAGAGTTGAACGGCGTTTGAACGTTTAAACTGAGAAATCTTCAACATGTTCAAGGCATGCTTTGGAGGCTGACGCGGGTTCACGTGCACGGAAAAATGCTTTCCAGCACGCTCAACACGCACGTGACGTGACGCCCGATGCCAATACGCGCATGGAGGCGCGTCCCCCATTGACTTTGAATGTAAACTGGAGGCTCCTGCAGTTGAAACGCTGCTAGGTGTGGACGTACCATTAGAAGTCTCTGTTTGTGAAAAAGCCAACCTTTATCAGACTATGTATGAAATATTATTTCGCTGTCAGCAGCGCATGTTAGACAATACAAGAATCTGTCATCACACACAAAAAGACTAAAGGACAGCTATTATCCACAGGCTGTCAGATTACTGGACTCTCAATAAATAACACTGAACAACTGGCAATAACTTTGCAACAAGCCACATCTGTGACAACTAATATGGCTAATATTAGCTTGTGACAGCTAATATTTTTATTGCTGCTGCACTGTGGCTGTAAAATGTATGATACAGTATATATGTATCTACCTTACCATCATAATTCAATCTCAACGTCACTACCTGTGCAATAACCTGTAACACAACCTGTGTAGTATATGTTAATTATGTGCAATATATATATATATATATATATATATATATATATATATATATATATATATACTATATATATATA
>JBBPBX010005312.1:36200-72586 GCA_038048925.1 Garcialebias charrua
AGACATTTTGTTTGCCACAGTATATCCTTGAGAGAAGAAGCACAACAAAAGAAGACAACTTGGAAATTTACTGCAAGAGTATCCTGATGCATGCTCAATAATCCAGGTAGAAAAATCAAAAATAGTTAAATCTGGTCCTCTGGACATTCAAACCATCAACCATTAGGGTGCCAATGATCCATCATTAGGCTGATGGTCATCCTTGATCATGTAAGCAGCTGGTTTTGACTGTCAGCAGCAAACTGGTTGATCCACTATGAGAAGGTGCTATTTATAAGACTGAGCTGAATACAGCTCCTCAGACTGAAGAAGTCTTTCGGAGGAAAGACGAAACATTTCTACAAATTTTTTTTGTTTTGTTTTGTTTTTTGAAAGTCCAGAGGACCAGACTTAAATTTTTAGATTACTGCAGGAGTTTTGATGCCGATTTACTGAATCTAGTCAACGCACATACACACAAATGCATACCGTAGGCATACGTGTACAAAGTAGTCAAATAATTTACTAACATATAACTTTTAACATTTATGATGATTCCTATCATAAAATTTGGTCAAAGCTGTTAAGATCAGATTGTTTTTGTGAAATAAATGCAAGTTGAAAATCCTTCTAAATAATTGGAGGTATGCAATTTTACATTCAGTGAATTTGCAAACATCTCTATCTTGAAGGGGTAGTAAAACAATGTTAAAGTGGGGTTACACAGAGTGGTAATTAGGAGTCAGTTTCTTACCTTAGGTAGACAGCAGTCAAAGCAATCTCAGTTTAAAGTAATAAACCCTAAATTACGAGAAATTGTCATGGATGAGACAAGTTAAAGTCTACAAAGAAGATGGCCCAATTATGAGCAAATTTCCACCAACCAATTTAACTCTAACATTTCAAAATGTCATAGCAGTTCAAGTAAATGCTCTAAATAAACCTAAATAAACTCTTCCATGAGAACTTCCATGAGAACTTTTCCTTGAATCTACAAACTAAAGGGCCCTGCATACTCCTTTCAAAGCCACTTAATCATCTCTCAGTGATGTACTTGTGCAACAAAATTTGCATCATTTTGTTCTCAGAGCAGCTTTACACACCCCTCCTCAACAAAAGGCCCACACCAAACGTTTTAATCACAGGCGTATGCGCCAAATATTGTGTGATTGGTATGATTGTGTTTGTGTGATCAATGTGGAAAAGCAGTCTGTCTGATAACGTGGCTCTTATTCGTGATAGATTTGTGGCCAAACGGTAGATACAGGGATGGAGTGGAGACTCTGTGGAAAGAAACCCTATGATGTATACTGAAGTGGGAGGGGTTTCCCAAAAGCTCTGCATCTGTATTTTGTGGATTATGAAAGGTATGTGCGAAAATAAAAGTCCTGCCACCAAGTGACCGCGAGTCGACTGTTTGGCTTTGTATGGAGAATGCTGGGCCATGCATGAAATGAGGATCAGAGCCTTAAAACACTGGAAACCTCAGAAACCATCTCAACTGCTTACATTAAATCTGTATTTTGTTCATCTCAAACAACACTGTAAACATGCTATGTGTTCATCAAGGTTCATGCTATGTGTTGTTTGTCATGTGATTCTTAAGCCATGCTGAGAATATCTTATACATACACGCTACTAACAAGGGACTCAATTATCTCTGATTTCATGCAGCCGCTATTTACCTCTGTTCAAGGTCAGAGCACACAAAGGCTAATCAAACATCTTGTAGGGTGAATCCATTTTGGGTCATGAATGAAATGATCACTTCAAAGAAGCGTTATATATTTTATCTAGACGGTTCCTGGGGTTTTTGATCTGCTCAGAGACGGGATTATAATTAAATTATGACCCGGTTCTGAATGGGTTAAACTGGGCCAGCAACTCTAAAAAGAGGATTCAATATCCATCAAGGAATAGTTTTATTTTTGCTTGCTACATCACGTAGAAAGGCTTTGAAGCATGTCTCATATTTCCTTACACGTCAATCCACGTAAGATCCATTGAGATCACACTCAGTCACGCTTCCTCATACACGTGACAAGTTGAGCTCCCCTTCTGTGAAAGGAGGAGTCTATAGCCCTATAAATTTGTAAGGACATGGGACATCAGCCCCTTCCTGTTTATGATCGCGTCATAAACCGGAGAGGCCAGCGCTGTAAAATGTAACTTTTTCCTGCCTTGACAATACAATTGGTAAAACTTAAGTCACATTTCCTTGACATTGATAGTGTGGATTGCCGCTTCTGAGGGAGATCCGAGCCCGGGGGAACAGCCGGGGCTGGAGGCGGGTCCTTAGGTCCGAGAGGAGGCCTAAGGCCTACGGCTATTAGCAGCTAACTGCAGTGACTGGTGACCCGCAGTCAGCTCATCGTTCTAACAGAAGAAAGCCAAGTCATTAGTCAAAGTGTTTCAGTTTTGCCTTAAAGACAAATCTATCCTGATTAATTGCCTCATGAGAACTGATGTCTCTTCTGAGTGAGAACTTGATATTGTGGATACCTTGACTAATTTCTAGGTCAGTAACCTGCAACTTGCTGAAGAGACACATCATCCATTCAATTAGATGAAGTGCATTTATAGCTATCACAAAAAAGTTATGAATGATTTGGGCATGTTCACATAGGTCTTTCATTGAATTCTGATGATTTGTAAATATTACAATATGGCAAGCCATCCAAGACTTATAACTCAGTTTTGGGACTGATTCCGAAACGTTTTACACCGGATGGGAACAGAGGTGTCTTGTCTGTAAATTAGACTAACAAATTTCTTTGAGAAGCCTCTGTTTGTTGGTTGGGAGGTGTTTTTTGTCAATTTACATACAGTGTTGTGTCTTCTGTCTGAGACCTCAAGGGAACCCCCTACTGTTAAGGAGTGATCTGTCAATTTACATGTATGTGTTACCTCAGCTTGCAATTTATATATGATGGTGCGTGGTTCTGTTATAACTCCAAACTTCTCACAGTTTGTTCATGGAATTGAAAAAGCCTCCTGGATAGGAATCAAAACTTTTTCTGCAACAAATAAAGTCCAGTTGATCTTGTATTGAACGCCTTTTTGATTTTATCATGTCCTGGACGACTGAGAATCTTCACCAGTATATGGCAAGCCATGTGGGCATATAATTGGAGCGTTTGCCGCACGCGTCCCTGGCGCAATAAAAAGCCAGACACTGACTCGGCCCGCACATTAAGCACATTATTAATGCTTGGCCCGGTCCGAATCCGGGACGGGGGAGGCTGGGGTTCGGGTTAGAAATGACAGCTCTAATACCCACTACCCACCTTAAAATGTGGGTGAGTGCCGAGCTAACAAGGAAATCGTATGTGGGCAGGAGCCCACAGGCAGCTGCCATGAACAGACAGGAGGAGGCACCTGGAGGTTTTGCATGTGGAATTAGACAACAACATGCAGGGACCGTGTCGGGCTCAGAATCATCAAATAAGGGGGAGCGGAGGAAGGATGCTTGACAGAGGTGGAATGGTTACAAATGTGGGTAAACAAAGAAGTTAAACAACCCGTTGGAGAGAACCCCTAGAAGCCCTTTACCCCGCCAGCTATTTGCGTTCCGGCATTGATTGGTTTACAAATTAAATCCTGTTAGTGGCCAATTATAGGCTGATGGTCCTCCTTCATGTGAACAGCTAGCTCTGAATGTCAAAAACAAACTGGTTGATCCACTATGAGAAGGGGCTATTTATAATTATATTTATATATTCTATCTATTTATTTATATTTAGTGGTGTTCGATCGTTTCTATCAGGCCAGCAAGGCCTGAAATCAATGCCACCGTTGCAGCCTGACGGATCAACCGAACAAATCACACACTTGACAAGCAGTGAGTATAAACAGGAATTCCTTGTATATTGAAAAAATAGGACAGAACTACGAGTAGTTTTAAAGCTGAGCCAAGACCTTCTAATTAAGTGAGATTTCTATTTTTCTAAGTTAATAACTATGATGTGTACACGATTATTAACGATAGATTTCAAGACCTTCAAATATAAAAGTGAGGAAAATTTAGGTTAAAACCTGAAAAACAAGTGAGACTAATTAAAATGTAATTAATTAAATTTTAATTTAAGTCAAGACCCGAAAGACAGTGAAACTAATTTTTTCCAATAGCTTTATTGGGCATAAAAGTGAGGCTCAAGGAAGGAATAGTGAATTTAAAAAACGCGTTATTTTGGGGATCCTTTTCTTTCCTATCTGTATTGGGAGATATTTGAATGTACTATTTGGGTACAAGTGCGATTTCAGCTAAACATAAGTAGATGCGCAGCTTGTTTTAAAACTGTTTTGTATTGTGAGTGTAGTGATACACCTAGCCTCTGATATTTCTGTCTTGACCTTCAAGTACACCTCTCCACATCTCTCTGAAACTCTAAGTGTTACACCTTCTTGAAGCCCTCAAGGAGACAAATTGACACTTATATTTTGGTTAACAATTATTATGAATTAATGGACACTAATTAATCAGATTGAACTTTCTCTTTAATGTGTGTTAATTCAGAATTGATCAAACAGTATTTTTGTCATTTCAATGATGATTTTACTAAACTGGTATATTTTAAATATGACAAAGTTAAGAGAACATCTCAGAATGATCATGCTTTGAACTGTCTGCTCTAGGCAGAATAAGTGTCGAAAGTTGAAGGAACAATCCTTCGTATTTGTTTGAACTGTTTTTGTTTCAAAGGAAAAGTGCTAGACATAGCTTGCTTTCGGTCTCCCGTCCTTTCTAAAAACAATGAATCAGTTCTCAAAACAAAGTACTGACTTGTGCACATGCACCTGCATCTTCTCACGTATGTTTTCTATGTTTTGTCTACCCTATCATCTGTCACTCAAACTCACTCATTTGCAAAGTCACACCCTCTCTAGGGGTGCAACAACCAATCAGCAGGAAGTATGTGACTAAGTCACACCCCCTTCTTAAGGGGCACTTCCTGCATTTTGGGTTAGAGTTTCGAGGAGTACGAACTGTCAACCTGCTCTCTCCTCTGGAAAGCCGGAGACGGACCGGTCATGTGTCAACGACCCACGTCTCCGCTAGGATCATAGTAAAGCCTTACTGTGATCCTGTCACTCTTCTGGAAGAATTTGTTTTCTAGAGTTTTATTTTGAAAGTCAGTCTGTGCGCTTGACCGTTGGTCCCTGCCGAGGGAGGCGAGTTCCTCGTATCGTGAATCAGCACACTCACGCTGAAGTCCAACTGGACGGCCACTGGACAAACCCATCCACGTGTGTGTCCACAAACTTCTCCACTCTTGTCTCCAAGAGACGAACCTTCAACAGGTAACGAGCCGTGGTGTGTTTGAGCGTGCGGGAGCCCAGCAGTCTGCTCGTGTGGGGGAAACGGTGTCACCCAGTCTGGTTCAAAGTAACCAACTTTAGCAACTTAGCTTCCAGTATTCCTTCCTCCTATTTCTTATTTTCATAAGCTATTTAATCTGTCAAGTAATGTGCCAACAGTTAAGTTTTAATTGTCTGTTTGTTTTAATTTGAATTCTTGTCAACGTAGTTATTAAATCAGAGCCAATATCGATACAAATGTTTAATGTAATTCTGTGATAGTTTCAATAAAAGGTCTATTTTCTGGTAGACCAATATAAATTGAAGTCTAAGCGTGAAATTACATTTCTGATTAATCACAGTAGAAACAATTTAGTATCGGAAAAAGGAAGAACTCGCACTTTGGTGGCAGTTTGTGCAAGATTAAAATCTGCTAAACTGCGCATCCAATAATGGTGGCTCAGTAAGTGTTTAAATACCTTACTAAACATCATTTATTCTATTACAATTGGTGGCTCGTCCGAGTTCCTAGAACGTTTATTAAGTTGTTTTGTGTAGTTTATTTTTGTTACGGTGTCGTGGCATAGTTTGCATCCTGGTGGTGGACTTATGGAGTGGTTTTGGCTGGTGAGTGTCTCAGAGATTGCTATAGTGGCATTGTCTGGTGCGTTTTCCCGTTAGAATTATTCTTTTCTTTCACTTTTGAACGTGGGTTTTGGAGCTGCGGATGAATGAATGTTTGTTTTTGTGAGACGTTTCATTACGTGTCGCGAGGCTGCATGCATTTTTTCGTTTTGTGACCGCCGAGTCACACTGCTTCATTTTCTTACATCTGCGATTTACTGTTAAACGTCTGTTTCACTCTTTGCTGCTCCATTTTTACCTAATCTGTTACAACGTGTTTGCCGAGGTTCGGGAAAACCCACTCCGCTTTGGGCCAGACCGAGGTCCGGTTCCGTTTGACGTAAAGTCCGTTGTTGTACACAGTTAGGGTGCTGCCTCCCCTGGGGGCGTGAGAGTTAGCTTGGATGTGTTGTGCTCGTTAACAGAATTTTTCTGCGGTGTATAAATACGTTTATTTTGTGAAAGAAGAGTCTAGAACCTTGGGTCGTGCTATAATGCTAAACGGTACAGAGACAAGATGGCTGCTTGAAACGCTGTGATTGGTCCATTGTGTGTTGTGTTCAAAGAACGTTGGTTTCTGTAGACTCTGGTTGTCAGATTCATTTATGTACACATTTCTAACGGTTTATCTGTGTTGTTTCAGTTCTATGCACGTGGTATCGTCGAAGACTGGCTTTACCGCGGTGTTTTGCGATATTTATGACTGTTTTAGAACGTTTAAAAGTCCGTTCCTCGCTAGAGTTCAAAAGACCGCAGGTCCGTGAACGCACCACTCGAACGGCACGTCGCACGTGGGCGGCGTTAGGTTTAGAAGACACAATTTCCCATGAACACTTGGGTTTTAGAACTACAGTTCTGTCTTCGCTGTGATTGGTCGATTACGCTGTAGGTGTTGACGCTTGCGCAGTGGGTTTGAAGCCCCGCTCCTCGTCAACTTTCACTTCACAGCTGCTTGTCCCAGACAAGTTTCAGGCTTGTTTGTCCATTACTGTCATTGAAAAGACTGTTTAAACGCGGTGTTTTTGTGATTTTGATGGGTGGATTGAGTCTGTTGCTCTGTTGACTGCCGATCGCCATGTGACCAGGTCACGTGACACCGATTTTGCCGGTTTTATGAGGCAGACGACCTTATTTCTTTTAAACGCAGTTAAAAGGTTTCACAGTTCAACCGATTTTGCTCACATGATTTCGTTTTGTGAGCCTGGGGCTCTGAAGCTGTATCACGTTACGCTTTAGATCTGTCTGATTGATGATTTTCATCCGTGTTAGATGTCTGTGTGGGCTGAAAGCTACGGCTGCGCTCACTGGTGATAACAGCGCCTCTATAGCGGTCAGATAGAGAAATTACAGTCGCTGTGATAAACTCATTTCCAGCGCTGTGCCCCCTGCTGGTTACTGGAGAAGACGCAGTCTTCCTGTAATGTGTACATGTTGAATGTTCCTGTTTTAAACGGGTAACATTTTGAAATATTGTCCTCACAGCACACTTTTCATTTGATTTTCACATATAATCAAATGTTGATGGCAGAACAGTTACACAGATTTAATACAGACATGTCTGTTGTTGATAAAATTTGACACCTTTGTCATCAATTCTGTGCACAACTAGCTCTCTGTCCCTGTTTTGTTTTAATCTGCAAGGTTAAGATAACACACATGAGGCTTCTTTTGTCTTGATTTTCACAAAATCACACAAACAACGGCGAGTTTTGTTTGACCTTGTCACAGGTCGACAAATTCATAGGAATCGCTGATTTTTTATTTAATTTCACATCTTGGCATCACATGGTGAGACTGTCCACTGTGATATAAGACCGACTGTCCTTGATTTTTCACAGAAAATCAGTACAAAGATGGACGTTCTAACAGGTGCATCCTTTGATAGGCACTTAGCTGCGAAGAACGTCCTTCAGGAACCAGGTGAACATCCCCTGGTGTTTTATGACAGGCTCCTCTCTGTTTACACAGGGAATAAAGCTGTACCTGGAATAGAGGAAGATGTGGAGTTTAAAAGACGGTTCACGTTGAATTTGATACCGTTCATAATGAAATGTGTTCGCTTCAATGTTAATTGCGAAGAGGGTACCATGGCAGAAATTAAAGAATGTGCTGTGGAATTTTTTGACATGCTCGAACGACGGAAAACACCCTCAGTGGTGTGCCCAGGTCAAAAGGTCACATCCCACTCGCAGACATTAGAAGAGGTTCCCTCTCCTTCAGAGTGCAACAGTGAACAGGTCCCTCATGATAACAAACAACAGATCAGTTCCAGCTGGACCAGTGACTCAGATCGGTTCACAGGAGGTTCTTCTGCCCCTGCCCCTCAGGTTGAAAACCTTGAGATGAGCAGTGAACCACACGAGGTAGGTGTTCGCTCTCTAGATGAACCAAGATGGTTCAGATCGAACCAAAAGAGTTCTCACCTAGGTCTCACAGTGGGTGAACTTCGAGAGAAGTTGATGTCTGGGAACCGTGACCCTTTGAAAAGTGGTCTGTCCCGACATGTGCCCCCGAGAAGCGACCCTCCTGCCCCTGCCCCTCGAGCTGCACAGCTCGAGACATGCAATGAGTCACACATGCTCCAGATTATGGAAACGGCGCCTCCGCGCGAGGACGTGACTGAGGATGTGGTTTGTTTGTCAAATGATTTGAATGTTACAGTGGTTGACCAAGCTGACACAACGTGTGACGTTGTCCTTGATGATAACACAAACAACGTTGTTCCACCTGACGAAGCGACGCGCAGCACTGCCTTTTGCAACAACTCAGTGCACACAGTTGACAACAACAACGTCAACACTGACATAAATACTGACAGCAAACAAATTGCTGAGAATCCACATCCTGAAGGTCATGAGGCAGACAGCCATCATGATGCTGACAGCGACGATGATTACACAGACAGAGTCACACGTACGCAAAAACCTGTGGAAAAGCCTGAACGGTTTCTGTGTAACTTTATAAGAAGGGGGATAGCTAAAAGAGCTTACCTGCCACTCACATTGGAAGGGGTCCTAGAGCAAGAAGCGCTCCTGGTTAGCGGCTCAGACGTGTCTACCATGTCAGCCGAACTGTTTGAGGAGCTAAGGACCAGTGTTGGGGTAGTTACCCAAAATAAGTAATTAGTTACACATTACTAGTTACTTTTAAAAAAAGTAACATATTACACTACTTAGTTACTCAGTTCTGAAAGTAACTTAGTTACATTACTTTTGGATTACTCTAATACTGTACCTGAGATTTAACCTGTATTAATTTTTATCTTTCAATAATGATATTAGAGATCTTTTTGACACTCATTTTTGATGAAAAAGTAAAACAGCAGTGCTACATAACAAGCACAATGCATATGTAAATGTGCCATTCAAAAGGTATGACAATATCAAAATGTAAAACTTCTGTTTAAAAAAAATAAAACAGAACAGACAGGTTTACAAGAAATCTAAAATAACTACCTATCAGCCTCTTTCAAACCAGTTATGTTATCACAATCTGACAGGCTTACCTTTGTGCTTGACGGATTTTTCATGCTGACGGACATCGTTCCTTCCCCCATGAGAGAGAGACACTAAAGTCGCGGTTACAAATCTTAAAAAACGCGTAATAAACTTTAGGAAAGTAAATTCGCTGTCCCATTTTTCAACATATTTACACGAAGTCTTAACTTTTTTGGCAGGGACGCGTCCTCTCTCGTTACATCCATCTCTGTGTTTTTCCGGGTTTGTTCTCGACCGCGCCAGCCCCAACATCGCGAGAACTGCCACCGAGGCTTACTGCAGGTGGCAGTTCTCGCGAGGCTAGTGACAGAGGCCGTATGTCTATGTACCTTTATATGTCTATGTACGTTGACGTATGACGTTCCGACGTCATCGCGTACGTCTTTGTTTTCCCCACGTGACAGTCTGCTCCATAGATATCTATATATAATGTCTATGGTCCGCTCCGTCGTCCTCGTCGTACCACAACTATTCTCCGAAAGGTAAATAAAATAAATAAATAAAACTATTCTCCGAAAGGTCCTGATTGTAACGCAAGTAACGAATGTAAGGTTTTGTTAGTAACTGTAATATATTACAGGCATTTTCAAAGTAGTGCGTTACACTACTACGTTACTGCAAAATGTAATGTGATTACTGTAACGCGTTACTAAGTAACGCGTTACACCCAACACTGCTAAGGACCGCCGCTAACGGTGTTGGCAGGCAAATACCCTTTGTGAAAGACACTTATGGTGAGCAACAAGGCCTTGCAAAGACGAGTACAACCCTAATAGCCATGGTTCACATGCAGATTGGCGAGATGTCACTATACCACCCGGTATATGTGTCTGAACTTGACTCACTCCGGGCTCCATTTGTGGTTGGCCAAGATTTTATAGATCGCTTTGATGCGATTATAAATTATGGCAATCAGACAATGTGGGCCACAGTGAGCAGTCCACTGCCAATCGTGGTACCTCCTCAAGGTCAGGACACTGACTGTCTAACAACAGGTACCGCTGAGGTCACATGGGATTCCCCAACCGAGACCGCAGACCCGGTAAGTGAACCTTCAACTACAGGTGAGACAGAGGAGACTCAACAGTTGGACCAGCCTCTGGCCCATCACGAGGGCCTCCTCTGCGAGCTGACACCTTCAGCACTCACTGAACACTACCTACCACCGGTAGAAGAAGGTGTGGAGATCCGAGGGTCCCACACCGATGACGCTGTACTGTCCTATGGGACAGGTAATTCGGCATACAGCCATGATTTCAGTGAAGTCTTGGTTCAAGGACATCTGAGCCCACAAGGTGACAGTCTACTACACGCTGACAGTCACTTGGACTTCATTGTTACAGATTTTGAGGACCCCTCCTCAAACAAAAGGGGGGCAGACTCACACTTCCTACCACAGGTAGACGACGGTGTAGAGATCCTAGGGTCACACACCGAGAACGCTGTACTGTCCTCTGGGACAGATAATTCAGCCATCATCCAAGCTTTCAATGAAACCTTGGTTCAAGAGCATTTGAATCTAGAACTACTCAGAGATGACATAGTTCTTACAGACTCAAAGAGCACCTCTTCATTCATGAAGTGGCAGGACATACATCACAACGACAGTGACACGCCTGCGACGGCGCCGACAGTTGTGACACACCTGCATTACGCAGAAAGAGGTAAACGTACAGAGGTACGTTGGCCGAGACCTATAAGGTTCCTGTACAAGGTTCCCCATAAACTGCGCGAACAGCTTAAACTAAACAATGGCATCCTAACTCGTGCCCATGGACGGACGTCCACACCCGTGCGCGTGGTCCCTCATGACCACAGGGGGGTGATGTTAGGCCATGCCCATGTCAAGGACAAAGATTTCAATAACCCCACAAACGACAAAGATCTCGCAAACTCAAAGACTTCATGGGAAAAGAAGGTCGTCCAAGCACAGGATAGTAAATAAACTAAACAGTTTAAACTATTCTAGTTGCGAAAAGAAACCGTTCCAACTAGAACTTAGAAACGCTAAGCATAAAACCCACAACAAAAACTAACCTTAACAACCGTTTAAATCTGCAGGATTTAATTGACATCGGTTATAAAGCTAAGAACTGTTTTTCTTGTGTGTGACGTGGAATCTGACGACCAGAGTGAGTTTGACGTAGTGAAACGTTGTTTTTAGTTGCTTAATTGCTACTTTTGTGTTATTGAAGTTGTTATTGTTTTCTGAACACTCCCAGCCAAAAGAGGTTTTGATTGTTGATAAGTTGAAGACTTAAATGGATTTTAACTATGCCAACATGCTGTTCATTTTGTTAAAGATCTCAATCTTTGAAAAGTCATAGTAGATCAATACTACTTAAGGTACTATAATCTACACTGATCTCCCAATCATTTAGGTAGAACCGATGCGATCGTTTCTATTCTAGATCTATTCATTTTGATGAGTCTCGCCATAGACTTCAAAATTTTTAGGGATTACCAAATCTTGCGTCGTTCGTCTAAAAGACAACAGACATTTAGACCAAACTAGTTTCATTTTTATTTTAGTTTAACCTAAACTAAATAATGAATGGAGGAATAGTTTGAAAGAAGAGGCCTTCGTTACAGAAGCCCTCCACATTTCTATAGGTATAGATCCCTATATCTGATTTTTACAGCATTGATCCACCCCTTAATTGGTAATTGTAGCTGATCTAATCCATGATAGCTTACATACCAGGTGCATATAGGTAAGGCTTAATGTAGAATCCCAATCATAAGCCCACCTAAAACCACATAATTGCATGACACATTGAACCAGGGTGGCACCGACTGGAAGCCATCCAGCCTGCAACCTTCGATGTGGGGACCTGCTGATCCAACGTTGGTCTTCAACCTTCATCCAAGGGCCGCCTCCTCTGCTTCAATCGAGGGATCCCCTCTACATGCTGATTAAATTCCATTCTTGCTGATGAAATCAATAACCCCCATCGTTGTGGATTTACCGTTGTGGATTATAAGACTTTGTTTTCCAAGGGATCACAGACTCAGTTCTCCATGGGTTAACAGACTATGTTTTCCAAAGGATTAAAAGCTTGCCGCAATGGGATTACCTACGAACAGTATGGAATTTCCAAAAACATTATGGGAGTATAATTTTGAACTTTTTGATTTTTCTTTTTCCATTTGCTGGATTACATAGAGGTCAGAGACATTCGGTGGTATCCTTTCGTGTTGGAACTCATCTCCAAGGACAGGCGATGACTTCCAAAAAGGGGGACTGTAGTGATACACCTAGCCTCTGATATTTCTGTCTTGACCTTCAAGTACACCTCTCTACACCTCTCTGAATCACTCAGTGTTACACTTGCTTGAACCTCAAGGAGACAGATGGACACTTATATATTTTAACAATTATTATGAATTAATGGACACTAATTAATCAGATTGAACTTTCTCTTTAATGTGTGTTAATTCAGAATTGATCAAACAGTATTTTTGTCATTTCAATGATGATTTTACTAAACTGGTATATTTTAAATATGACAAAGTTAAGAGAACATCTCAGAATGATCATGTTTTGAACTGTCTGCTCTAGGCAGAATAAGTGTCGAAAGTTGAAGGAACAATCCTTCGTATTTGTTTGAACTGTTTTTGTTTCAAAGGAAAAGTGCTAGACATAGCTTGCTTTCGGTCTCCCGTCCTTTCTAAAAACAATGAATCAGTTCTCAAAACAAAGTACGGACTTGTGCACATGCACCTGCATCTTCTCACGTATGTTTTCTATGTTTTGTCTACCCTATCATCTGTCACTCAAACTCACTCATTTGCAAAGTCACACCCTCTCTAGGGGTGCAACAACCAATCAGCAGGAAGTATGGGACTAAGTCACACCCCCTTCTTAAGGGGCACTTCCTGGATTTTGGTTTAGAGTTTCGAGGAGTACGAACTGTCAACCTGCTCTCCTCTCTGAAAGCTGGAGACGTCCCGGTCAGGTGTCAACGACCCACGTCTCAGCTGGGATCATAGTAAAGCCTTACTTTGATCCATTCACTCTCCTTTCTGAAGAATTTGTTTTCTAAAGTTTTATTTTGAAAGTTCAACCAGTGCGATTGGAGTCTGTTCCTGCCGGTGAACGCGTGCTCCCGCTCGTCTGACCCAGTCATACACGCACGAAGTCATCTGGACGCTCACTGGACCACACAGTCCGTTAGTGTCCACAAACTTCTCAGTCCTCACCTCGCAAGACGTCTCGTCACCAGGTAAAGAGGCTTGTTTGTATGCTGCACGTGTGAGAAGCCCAGCTAAGATCCGTATGGGAAAGCTTGCCACCCTGGTTGTTTTCAAAATAATTAACTTTAGCTTAACTTAGCTCCAGAACTCCTTCCTCCTATTTCTTATTTTCCATAAGTATTTAATATGTTTGTTTTCATCATGGTAAACTTTAAGTAATGTGCCAACAGAAAGGTCCAACTGTCTGTTTGTTTTAATTTGAATTCTTGTCAACGTAGTTATTAAATCAGAGCTAATATCGATACAAATGTTTATGTAATTTTTGTGATAGTTTCAATAAAAGGTCTATTTTTTTGGTAGACCAACATAAATTGAAGTCTAAGCGTGAAATTACATTACTGGCTAATCACATCGTTAGATTTGTTGATTTAATCTGAAAAAGTTGAGACCCCGTGAACTTGGTGGCAAGTTTGTGCAGATAAAGTCTGCTCAGACTTGCACGTCTAAACTATAGGTAAGTCAGTAAACTGACTAATAACTCCTATATTGTTACACCGGAAATGATGCAATACATCAAAAGACTATCAAGCATGATTGGACAAAAAAAGAGCTGTCTTTTGAATCTTAACCAATCAGAAGCCAAACAAGATCATATCCGCCCAGTTTCTTCTGACTACTCAGCGACAAGAACAGTTTCAAGACAAATCTTTGGAGGAACACCGATTACCGGTAGGTAAGTGATCTCAAAAAAATGTTTTATAGTTGAAAATGTTTCCACACGATTATTGTGCTGTATGAAAACTCATAGTTAAACTGTCTGCATGTTATTCTTTGGTTTTCACATTGCTAGCTATTCAACCGAATTATTACCGGAGTAAATCTTTTTTTTTTTTTTTTACCAGAGCAATACTACTGGAGTATTTTTTTTTTTTTTTTTATTTATTTTTTACCAGAGCAACCAAATTACTACCGGAGTAAATTATTATTTTTTTTTACCAGAGCAACCCAATTACTACTGGAGTAAATAATTTTTTCTCTAAACTCTTAAAAATACATAATTTTTTCAATAGCTTTAGGTAAGACTCAATGTAAAGTGTTTACAAATTTGGGTTATAGAACAGATGTAAATTATTTATGGCTTCTAATTGCTTTTTTATTAATTTTTGTAAGCCAAGAAGATTTAGTATTTTTTTTAAAATTAGGTTTGTAATGTTCCTTCCAAACTTTAGCATCCATGAATTTTATGCTGATGGCAGAAATTTGTCAGGACATTGAGTTTTGGTACTCTGGTGAAGAGCTTCGTTTTTTTTTTGTATGTAAAGTTACCTGCTGGATTTTAAGTTATCTCACTCAAGGTTATCTTTGTGTCTTACAGGTTTAGGTGGTGCTGGTAATGTGGAGTGTAGGGGTGCTCTGAAAAAGTGTCAAGTAGGTCCAAGCTTTTGCATCAATACAAATTAAAACATCCCCATTTTGGACGTCTTAAACACTTTCCATGTACATACCTGCATTTGTATTTGCATACAGGAGACATGAAGTTGTTCGTGATGCACCGATCGTGGAGGCTTTTATGACAAGATGGCCTGGTCTACATTCAAGAGGTATGGCCTGACTCATAAAAGTTTTTTTGGATGCAGTGTTAATCTAAGATGTCTATATGTCTTTAGTTTTAGCAGGTCGCTTTCGTAAATGAGCCCATGAGGTTCAAAAGATTTACCTGACTAAATAAAGGTTTAATGAATGAATAGGCACATTTACTTCACTGTTCACTTCGGCAACAGGAGTGATTGTGGCCTTCTTCCAGATGTTGAACATTTGAAGCTCAGTCCTTTGTGCTCATTTTTTCAGATAAACGCTGAGTTTAAGAGAATTACCCCCATACCACTTCAAAGTTCTTCTCTCAACTGGATCTCCACTTTGACAACCTGATGAAGCTGTTCAAAAGAAGAGGACAGCTTGGACAAAAGCTTAGTCAAACTGAAAAGTTACATTTCACTGATTTAATGTCATGTTGATTACATGTTCAAAATGTTTTTAGAAATCTTACATACTTTTCTAAATCATTTTATCTTTTATATTAATATGTAAAAGAGCAACTTTTAAGCTGTAGTATTTCCCCTGTACAAAAATGTTTTTTAAACATTTGTTTAGACTATCACTATGTTATTACATAGTAATCAGTAAGACGTGTGACAAATAACTGGTGAAAAAATTAGAACTGTTCATTTAAATAAAGCTTAATTGTTCAGCAGCACTCGCATTCTTTGTCTTTCTTGTCAAAGATCAGTTTCTTTTTTAGTTCTTCTTTTACATTAGAATGGTACCGGTATATAGATAACTTTACAAAATTACCGGGGTACCGGTAAGTAGGATTTAAAGCTGTAACATGTGTTCCATTAACATGATAGCATCATGTTTGCATAACACAATTCCATTGAGTAATACTGGCAATCAAAAATAAGCTGGTGTTATTCATTATATTATTGTTGCTGAAACATAAAAAACATTCTTGATAATACATAATATATTTACATTATAGTAACAGATAAAATGTTTTTAATTTCAACTTAATATTTTAAAGTAATCTTATGTAAATAAAATATGTTGATTTGACAAGCTATAACTGTTTGAGGGAAAAAGGGAAAATATGTCAGTTTTATTTATTCGCATTGTGTGGGACGGATGTACACAATAAAATTAAGTAAGTTGAACAGCTTTTTTTTTTCAGTATACCTTATATGGAAGTGGTACATTGCATTCCAGAAAAGTCCTGCAACAACGCATATTATAGTTTTTGGAATGGCACTAGTTATTTGTGTATTTTAACTTATTTATTTTAAGAATATTTTTCACTTCATCAAAACTATTTGGTTGTATTTGTTTTCTTATTGTGCGATGGACGAGTGATGCATGAATGCCAAGTTGGGGCAGTGGTGGAGATGCAGGTTTAGGATACGAAAGATCCAGGTTCAATCCCCGGTTACGGAATACCTTGTGGTATTATTTTCATTTATTTTTTAAGCCTTTTGTTTTGGATAGATCGGGTGAGAATAGATAAATACATCTACATAATTATTCTTTGTTGTTGCTTGTAAGTTGTTTGCTAGAGTTTTAGTTTGTTTTAGTTTGTTGCTAGTGGGGGCGTGAACGCAGCACAACCACCCACCTCCTCCCCTCCTTGTCTCTCGACACTCCCATTTTCATGAGGATTTTGAATCTGGTTTGGGGGCGGAGCTACCGTTTCACAGTGGGGTGAGTCCCTCTTTAATGTAGAAGAACTATACCTCTTATGGGCTCTTGTGTTTGTTCCCTGCTTTCAAGTGAAAGCCTCGAATGATTTACGTCCGAGGTCAGGACAGAAGTATTGTTCAAAACTGAAGCTCGAAATTCCTAATCCATTGAGCACTTCCTATTTTTCTGCACACCGCCTGCACATCTTGACCATTGTTAGTCGAAGGGGCCACTGTGACCCAGAGACAGCGAGAAGACCTTCAGGGACAAGGGGACAGGAGCCTGTTTCCTGTCTTCATTGTCCATGGAGAGCATCCTGTTTATTACAGCTGGACGGGCCCCAGAATAATTGCTGGACAACACATCAACAATGATTATACATCGAACTGGGATATAAAAAGCAGATAAGAAGGAGCTAATAAATAAATAAATATGTATCTGAAACAAAGCTATCAGCGTCCTTCCAACTGGCTGAACTTCTTTGTCTTACTGGATGACCTCCAGACTTTCCTGCACAGATATTTTCTTTTTGTAAATGTTTGTTGGATAAAAACAGAACATATAATCATACTTCCCTGTGCCTCTTGCTCTTTGATGGATAACCATGTTTGGTTTACAGGAGAACATGTGATAAATCTCCCACGGCCTACAAATACCTGCTGTGGAGATCCTGGACACCTGTATCTCAGACCATTTTCCCATCTTATTCGAATTTTTCACCTCTCCTGCACCAAAGGCTATTCTCCCAGCACGTTTCTGTCGCTCTATCACCCCATTAACTCCAAGTGAGTTCACTGATGCCTTTAAGAGCACTGAATTCTGCTCTGCTGTCAGCCTGGACCCATCTCTACATCCTGAGGACTTCATCAGCTCCTTCCATCACACCTGCACGACGATCTTGGACTCCATCGCTCCTCTCAAACAGGCATCTTCAAAGAACAAACCTTTACCATGGCTCAACGAAACGACGCGAGCTCTTCGACAACGTTGCAGAAAAGCAGAACGAAAATGGAAGCGCGACCGGCTTCATGTATCTCAAGGAATACTGAGAGACTGTCTCTGTGAGTATCATAATGCTGTGAAACAGGCCAAGTCACAGTACCTCTCCAATTTAATCTCCACCAGCTCCAACCGGCCGAGGACGCTTTTCAGCACACTCCAGTCTGTCATCAACCCATCTGTCAATGTTCTGAAAACTGCCACACAGTCTACCTGCGATGACTTTCAGAGCTATTTTGTCAACAAAATAGACTCTATCAGACAGAACATTGTCAGTTCATCCAACACCATCCAGTCTTGTGCGTCTGCAATAACCACAGCTGTTTTTGACCAGTTCGACCTGGTTTCACTGCCTAACCTCACCAAGGTGGTTCAGCAGATGAAACCAACTAACTGTTCTCTGGACATCATTCCCTCTAAAATGTTCAAACAATCCTTTGATGTAATTGGTCCTTGTGTTTTGTCATTCATTAACAGCTGTCTATCTTCAGGTTTTGTGCCATCTGCTTTCAAACATGCCGTGGTCAGGCCTCTTCTCAAAAAACCAGGCCTAGATCCTACAGCTCTCTCTAATTTCAGACCAGTTTCACATCTGTCATTTCTATCAAAGGTCCTGGAAAAGATTGTTTTTACTCAACTTCAATCGTTTCTAGAACTCAACAACCTGTTTGAAAAATTTCAGTCAGGTTTTCGAGCTCGTCACAGCACTGAATCTGCACTGCTCAAAGTACAGAATGACATTCTTCTGTCTCTGGATGCAAAAAACCCTGCATTGCTGGTGATGTTAGACCTCTCAGCAGCTTTTGACACCGTCGACCTCTTGTTCCTTCACAGTCCACAATTTCATTGTGGTGACTGTCAATTAGGACAATGGGCTCATCCTGCCCAAGAGCATCAACCACTTTGGCTGTGATGCTGGCCACTGAAGCTTCAAACTCAGAAAAATTAACTGTAATAGTTTTTTTTGTTTCGAGGGTCCCATCGATTACCTCAGCTACAAGGACACTCCTAAGTGTAAACAAAACACCAATTTAGATGCATAAAGTCACCGGTTAAATAACTGTTGTTATAAAAACTATTATAGTTTTACCGTTGCATCATCTTTACTCCACAGGTTCTTGGAGCCTGAGGTCTAGAGGAGGAAGTTGATGCAGTTGCACTTTGGGGGCGGCGAAAGGCAAACCTCACAGGGGCTTCAGTTGATGCTGGGGTTGAGGTGTCACTAGTGGTCTCACCATGGACCTCATAGTGGCTACTGCTTGTTAATTCAAATGTATTGAAAGCCCCATCATTATCTGGCAACACACCTCGGTTGTCATCCGCAGTCAAAAAAATAGAGTCAGCACACACCTGAAAGAAAGAAAAAAGTTAAATGGTAAATAATAAAAAAATATTTTATAAAACGTGGTGTGGTATACAGTACACTTAATTTTTATTACTTTAAACTTAGAATTACTGAAGTCGTATTCGCCCTATATGTTATTACAAATTCCACCACACTTGACAATTATTCAAAACATAAGATTTAAATACAATTGTGGGCTATTAAATCCATGAGTATTTTAAGACCTTAGCGTTAAAAGTTAGCGTTAGCCTACGGTCAATTATTGTTAAACATACAACATTATCAAATGTAATGATTTAATAACTAACTTGGAATATTAATGAAATCTTACTGACGGTAAGATCTTCTGCTTTCAATGTAATGCGTCGACTCCCTCTAAATAAGACAAGCATTTCCATTGTAGAAGTGAATATCCAAAAACGTTAAATACAGAAATACAGGTATGTAAAAGAAAATTTTCTTCTTCTCCTTGTGGATTTGAATGGCGGTAGTTGGCAAGAAACTGAAGGTGTGCATTACCGCCATCTACTGGTAACTGAAGAACTGCGAGTTCAGTATTCATTTCCGGTTCCGCCATAAGCTCTCGTGTTGAATAGCAAAATAAAAGCTTGCTTTGGTTTACGCAAAAACCAAAACGTACACCTTTTTTTATTTTTGGCAATTTCGTTTTAAAAACGAAATAACGGAAAAACCGTTTAAAAACCGGTTTTGTAATTTTGTTTTAAAACGAAAAAACGGAATAACCAAAGCTTGTTTGGTTATTTGGTTTTTATTTTGAAACGGAATAACCAAAGAACGAACCATACACAGATTCTTAACACAGTTGACTCTGACTTCAGACACACATTGGACAACTTTGTTTGTAAAATCAACATTACAGAGGTTGTGATTATCCATGAGGGCATTCTGCAGTTCAACAGGCAAAGATAAAAATGGAGTTGCTACACTTTTTCCAGGCACAATTTCAAATTCATCCAGACAACTTTGTTGGGAAAATTCCCAACACTGTCTAAGTTGGTGTCTGTTGCTCAGAGTTTTAGCAATGTTTATAAAGTTTCTACAGTTATGAGCCACAGTTTTAAAATATTGATGTTTTCCCTCAAATCTCATGCACCACAATGAACGCAGAGGTCCATACATTTCCATCAGTCTTGCATAATGAATCAAATAATGACACTTAGGAGTAATAACATCTCCAAACACTTCTTTCATTTCTGTCAGAAACTCTTGAACTAGTAAATCTAACATTAAAAGATGATCTCGTCTCACCTTTGGTGCCATGACAATCTCAGTAATCTCACGGCATAACAGAAAAACATGCCAATATTTACAATTGGGCGGAACTTTGTGTGCCATCACAAAAGGCAACAACCTAAAAAGGCACCATTTCTGAGAAGCAGATCCAGTGACACCAACTTTCTGTAGTCTTTCTGGTAAAAGCACTGGTTTATTAGCTCTATCGTTTTGACCAATGCATATATTTTGCAGTTCTTCATTTATCTCTTTTATTGTTGTGTGTTTTTCTGTTTGAGCTTTGCAAATTACTAGTTTCATAACACGTGGAATTACACCCTCCAACATATCGTGCATTATGTCAGGTGGTAAAGCTTTTGTTACATCAAAATAATGTAACTTGTCAAAAGGAGAGGAACTATAAACACCGTAAGTTGCTTTATCTTCAGGATTTTGTCGAATGCGTTCAAGATGGCACTGATGAACTTCAGATGTTCTTAAAACAAAGCTGTCTTCCTTGAACAAGTGTTTAATATCGTTATGAGTAGCCATACAATAGCGACAAATTCTACCCGAGTTAAAAGACATTGAAAATCCACCAATCATATGAGCCGACAAGTTATCACCAGATAAAGTTGCAACAGCAGCCCGAATTGTGTGCTCTGTATCATCAATTGTTAAAGTAAAGCCAACAGTAGCGAGTTTTTCAAGATCATCTAGCAAAGGTTTTAAGATGACATTCAAGCCACACTTTTTAACAAAGGAGTATCGTACCAATAATGCTAAATGAATGTGTCTCTGCTGAGATCTATACCTTTTGTCCAAATTGCCTACGCTGTAATAAAACGCGCATAGCTTGTGTTTGTTTCGTTTCGACCCCAAAGGATTTACTACTTCAAATTCATCTTCATAAAAATGCAGGCGCAGTGCATTTGGATAAGCTTTAAAAAAAGGGTGCTGTTTGAAAATGCTGCCATCACAATAGTCCGTTAGAAATTCATCTGTCTCTGGATTACTCGCAGAAAATATTTTATCCTGAACGTCATCATGTGAACAATAACTTTTCAGCACTTTATCAATGGGTACATATGAAAATGAACCAACAGTCTGTCCTTCCGAGTTTCTTAATTTACAGTGGATAGGCTCAATCATATCAAGCTTGGATTTGCAATGCTTTTTCATCAAATATGGAGATCGAATAGCCTTTGTCGCTTCAATAAAAAAATCATTAGAATGTATGACAGTTTCTAGTTCTGGACTCTTTGAGATATCAAAGCCAATTTTCTGCATGTGATAAGCAATAAAAGCATCGTAATTCTCCTTGAAAAAACACATTAAAAAATTAACATCGTCAACAATCTCCTCTTGAACAGAAACTGGAAGATGATTTTTTTCCCTGCATTTCAGAATAAACAGAAAAAAATTGTCCTTGAAACTAGTTAACAGCTCACCATAAGAGGGAGGACTATCAATAACATTTTCTGTCAAAGGCTCAGCCAAGTTATCAATGACAACCTCCCTTTCACTTTCACCACAATCATTGTCAGACCCTAAAATTTTGTCTCTGTGTTTTCGGTACACATGTCGTCTAAAAGACTCATATTTTGTAAATGTGGACTGGCAATCATCAAGTCCACATGTAATTTTAAAGTTGGCTTCATGTGCATGAATAAGTCCTATGTGCTGAATCAGCTTCATCAAGGTGAAAGCTCTCCTTGAGCATTTGGGGCATCGGTAGGGACGAGGCATAGTGTCAATAGAGGAGATTTATTTTCCTTGTGACTGTTAACGGCAGAGGCTGGTCCCCATTCACAACTATTCTTGCAATGTACCTTTGGAGGAACATTAGAGTGTTCTTCAGGTGCCTTGGGTATGCCAGATTGAAGACGAAGTATGTGCAAAAGGCTGAGATGATCCCTTCATCAACTGTTTGAGTGCGACACACCTCAACCCCGTCTGCCTTCACGATGTTCGGACCTATGTGCTGAATCAGCTTCATCAAGGTGAAAGCTCTCCTTGAGCATTTGGGGCATCGGTAGGGACGAGGCATAGTGTCAATAGAGGAGATTTATTTTCCTTGTGACTGTTAACGGCAGAGGCTGGTCCCCATTCACAACTATTCTTGCAATGTACCTTTGGAGGAACATTAGAGTGTTCTTCAGGTGCCTTGGGTATGCCAGATTGAAGACGAAATATGTGCAAAAGGCTGAGATGATCCCTTCATCAACTGTTTGAGTGCGACACACCTCAACACCGTCTGCCTTCACGATGTTCGGAGCTCTCCCGGTAAACAACACTTTCCAGTCTTGACCAGTCAACTGAATTGTTGGGTATGGGGATTGAGATTCACACTGTATGAAATCAAAAAGAAAACAAAAAACACAACAGCAAATTAACTCAAGAGCCTTACAGCGGGGAATAAAATGTAGTGTAAATTACATCAAATCATGTGTATTCTAACCCAATGTAATTACAGCATCCTTTCAGATAGATTTGTTTTAATATAAAATATATCAAAAATACGACTACAGAAATGTTTCAGACACTAACTTTGCTGTATAAGTTGAACAACAGATATTTGCAAGTTGCAAGACATACCTCTCCAAGCAAGATAAAAAGGTCCATCTTCTCCCTGAAGACGTACGGTAGAAAAATAAGGGCAGCTCTTAAGCCCGAGATACACTCGCGCGTCCTCACGATACGCCAATACGCAGCGTACGTATGCCCCGTACGCAGCGTAGCCCCGCGTAGCCCCTCAGGGCAAGTACGCGCAAAGGTATTTTTTTACTACGCATACGCGATTCGCATACGCGATGCGCGGTGTCTGACCTAAACTTCCCCGGCTCCGGACTGTTTTGTATGTTACACAAATGAAATAAATTCCTCTTTTTTATCGCTGATCGGGCCTTTTCTTTTGTTTTTTTGCCTAAAGTCAAGTAACCGCTTCTTCCTCCGTTCACTCGATGAATGAAATGAATGAATTCA
Organism: Garcialebias charrua; assembly: GCA_038048925.1. Lineage (NCBI taxonomy): Eukaryota > Metazoa > Chordata > Actinopteri > Cyprinodontiformes > Rivulidae > Garcialebias > Garcialebias charrua. Next base: position 59,589 of record JBBPBX010005312.1, read on the forward strand.
GGTCCTACCTGGGTGCGCGATGTTTTATATATTCCCTGGTGGGCTGTGGTGGGCTGTGGGCTGCAGGAAAAGCACTCCGTGCTCAGCTGCTCATATTACAACAAGGAGAACGCGAGTGTTTGGAGCGAAAAACTACCGGAAGTGACGATCGGAAGTGACGGTACGGAGGAAATGACGTAGAATTTGGAGCGAAAACACGAGAATCTACGCGAGAACATCAGCCGAGCTGTAGCAGAGGCTCCGTATACGCGCGTATACGGGCATATACGCGCGTATACGGAGTCTGCTTCACTGTATCTCGGCCTTTAGGTCAATATCTGTGAGACAAAAGATGATACTTATTCAGCATTTTATTTCTTCATATTTTGATAAAGCATTTTAAATTTGTTAGCAAAAAGCTGAAAATAGTCATTAGTCTTACGCTGCAATTTATTTTGCTTTATTGCTATATACTTAACCAACAACATACACAAAATAAACAAGAGAAATAAGAATTTTAAATGCAAACCTGAAAACACAGCAGAATGGACAACATATAATGTACCTGGTACTTCTTCAGTGAGAGCCTCCGTTCTTGCCTCCTGGTAAAGCTGGTACAGAGGTGACTTCCCCTGGGTCAGATGAAGAACTTTTGGCACAATACAGGCAAAACCTTCACTGAATCGTTGTTGCATGCTTCCTACTGCAGGATGAATACGCTGCACTTCATCACACAGCTGCAGAAGAACAAATATTGTGCTGTTAACAGTTTGACTGAATACCACTTGTTCAAACTTTGTTAAAACATTTACCTTTCTGGTACATTTACTTATTTAAATTAAAATAAATTTGTTTTTAAAAACATATTGTACACCTGAAAAAGCCACATACAGATGAACACAAGTAGCTTAAGAAGCCCCTGCAAACCTTCTTTTACTGCTTAATCTTTTACATCAAATGAAATAGACAGAAATAATATAAATACAGATTTAGGACTTAGTCAGAAAGAACAAGACATAATAAATCTAACTAGTAAGTAGTAGTAAGTTACAATGTAGGCACAGCTGCCCTGGGGCTCTGACAGAGGTGAGGCCGCCATGCACCAGCGCCATGTGCTCTGACCACCAACAGACAAGGTGGGTGAAGTGTCTTGCCCAAGCACACAACAATTGAAACGGATGGAATGGGGGATCGAACAAGAACCCACAGTACGACTCCCCTAAGCATTCAGACACAGTTGTTACACATAGCGCATCACATTTGTCTAGATTAATGTACTCCACACCAGGATGAAAAAAATTATTTCACGTTAAGGTACTTACACCCGTAAACGTCCTTAAGAAAGGGTACTTCTCAAGCGTGTCTACCAAAGTCATCCCATCTGCAATCTCCTTTTGCCGCCATGCAAAGGTCTGTTGCATACGATCTTTGACAATTTTTGTGTCTGGTTGCACCTTCTGGTACTGGCTGTGTAAGACCTTCACATGAGCCTCAATGGAAAACGGATCCTCACCAAGGACATCAGGAACCTAAACAATGAGAATGAAAAGGAATAATGTCCACAATAGCAAATTTGATTTAAATACATCTCTAGCACTTAGAACTGTAATATTTAAGATTGGGAATGCCCTTTATACTTCCCTTTATATTATTTAAAGATCTGACCACTGACTGCTTTAACTGACCACATACTTATAAAACAAATCAAGCAGATCTTATATAAATCTTCTATGATTTGTTTAATGTTGAAAAATTATGTAAAGTGTGTCAGGGCTTTCTCATGTAATGTAAAAATGCAAGTATGTGTCTTGGGTATATTAACAAACACCTACAGATATTTGTGTTTGTATTTTTAATCTATTTTGGACACTATACAAATATTTCATGGTGTTGTTTTGTATATTGTAAGTAAATCAAGATAGTTCCCCTTCCTTTAAGAAGTTCTCCTGCTCTGACCTTGAAAACATTTCTCTCACTTGTTCTCGCAGATTCAACAGGCTGCCTTGAAGCCATAAACCCAAACTTCTCCTTAATACGTCTCACTTCATCGTTGTCAATCAGGGGTGCACGCTCAAATTTAAATTTACGCTTCAGAGACATGTGCCATGTATGCTGGTTGAAAGAGAGACATATATGATAGTAACAACTCACTCTGCACTGAGAATGTAAACAATAGCTTATTACTGTATTACATTAATGCTGTCCAGAAAGACAGGAACTATTCTGTCCTTGTGAAATCCCTAATGCTGAGGACACTAAATACAGTATATTGCTGTACGTTTTCACTTACATAACCATTTCCCTCATAATCCCTGAGAAAGGGGTACTTCACAATTAACATCTTTACAGCCTGGACATATTCTGCATTTGTGGGATACCTACAACATGCACAAATTGAAACAATGGCGGGTTAAGTGTTAACATTTGCGTTATTGTAAAACAAAACAGTCAACACAATCCTAGTATTAAGGAATATAGTTGATTTTGGGAGAAAATAAACTTACATTGTGTACTGTGCAACAGCTTCATAGAGGACTCGGATTATTGTGTGTCTGTCTTTGGGGGTTTTCTGGCACGATTCTTTGTTGTCAAGTTTAGTTTGCAGAGCTTTAGGAAATGCTGGGATGTCAAAAGTAGCAGGCAGTCCCACACTAGTTGCAAGCCTGTAAAGTAAAATATTTTTTTAATTTTCTGGTTGAAAATTAACTTACACAATTTTTTCACTGTCTGTTTAACTTAACAACGTGAAAGTTGATCAACTAAAAATAAATGCATTTATAATATTTGACATGCATCTAAAGACTATGTTCCTAATATTTTTTAAGTTTAATACTTTAGGTAAGATTTTATATCCAAGTACATAGGAAATCTATTTAATTCACACCAACTATATGGACACTAAGGATAACTGAAGCTGTATTCATACATTTACCTGGATGAAGCTGTTGAAGTACTTTGCTGATATTCCTCTGGAGGCACAGGCTCTAAAGCAAGTGTTATTACTAACTCCTTCTGCTTGGACAAAAACTGGTTAAACTTCAGTTGCTTCTTGAAAGATCCTTGAAAAAGTACTGCAATCATGCTCTCTGTGAGACCACAGTCAACTGTATCACCATCCACATCATTATCTGAAAGAGTAAAACAGTCATGTTCAACAATGCATGGCAAAAAAAAAAATCCTGATTTTAATTTAACAATATTCTGAGCTTTTGTTTCTCATATTTGACAAAAATGACTAGATTAAAGTTAGTCATCAGTTGAAATAAGCACTGGATCATCAACCAAATCTAATTAAATCATAGAAAACATTTATTTAAGGGATATTTACTTGTTGTGGGGGACATGTAGTACTGACATGTCAGTGTTTTCAGCATGTCAATGCCTATTTTCGCCTAATTGGAAGAGTGGCATGTCACAGGAAGAGTGGCATGTCACAGGAAGTGTCAGTACGACATGCCGGTGCCACGAATTGAGCTCGGCCTTGCTGACGCTATTCCCGCCTACCGTTATAACTGTATGACGTAGCATTTTTATCTCGTTCATAAAACTATAAAACTGAGGACAGCTAGTCCAAAACTGTCCCTATAAATTGGGGTTGTCTGGTCACCCTTTAACAACACAAATTAACCAGAGGATAATTTATTTTATTTTAAATCAAACAACAAAGACACAGTTTTAAAGTTAGTGCGTAGGTTAGCTTAGCTAGGATTATGCTAATTTTGGCTAACGGCTAATTTACAGATACATACATACGTCATTTATTTTAGCTTACCTCTGAATCTCTGTTCTTCTGCTTCTGAGACTTCTATGCCTTCATCTTTAAGTTTTCTTAACAGGTCCTCGGTTGAAAGGCCAGCAAAGGCCATTGTACTAGTTTCTCCCTCCTCCACAACCAGCAGGCCAGAATAAAACGATTCTTCTTCTTGATTTCTTTTTTGGCGCGGTTGGCAAACAACTGAAAGGTACATTACCGCCACCTACTGGTGTGGGAATAAAACGATTTTACACTTGGCCGGGTTAAATCCAAAAACACTTAAACAGCCAATCAGTGTTGGCTACTCTTATTTGACAGGTGATTCAACCAAATTAAGTAAATTTAGAAAAGAAGGACCCGCCCCTTAAGAGCAAATAGTTTTATGACAGACAGAAATTCAAGTTGTCCTTTGCCAATGTGAAAAACATATTTCATCAAAATTATATATATATATATATATATATATATATATATATATATATATATATATATATATATATGTGTGTGTGTGTGTGTGTGTGTGTGTGTGTGTGTGTGTGTTTAAGATATTTATATATGTTAGACATTGTAAAGACAAATGTTAGTTATTAAAAAACACAAATCTTCCTTTAAGTATTTTTCCCTCAAGAATACCTAACAAAAGTCACTCAACCACTTCATTTGAATATTACTTTCAAATTACATTGATTTTATAAAAAAATGTTTTGCCTCAATGTCCATCTTCTGAAATTGTACCCTAAAATCATCCATACAGGGTACATGTATGTACTATTAACTACTTGGGAACATAAATGTACTTCAAAAAGTACAAATATGTGCCATAAGGTCCCATTTTTAGCTCTATATGGGTACAAAAGTCCAGGATGTACCTCAGGGGACAGAAATGTACTAGAATATACAGAAATGTACCCCTACTGTACCTTTTTTTCTGACAGTGTACCCCCACAAAAGTTATATCAAAACGACCGGCTCAGCCCCCTGATGTGTGCTATTACTTTTATTGGCATTTCGAGTTACCATGGCAACGTAATTTGCGAACAAAGACGTAATGAATCTCCAAATCCAGGAACTAGTTGGTTACTGCCCACTTATTATTCTACACCAGAAAAAGTTATCTTTTTCAACTTTAATACGGCCCGAACCGTAACGTGCACCCCCACAAAAGTTATATCAAAACGACCGGCCCGACTCAGAGATGTGTGCTATTACTTTTCTAAGCAATCGGAGTTACCATGGCGAAATATTTCGCTAACAAAAATCCTAAATTTCCCATAGGGAATGAATGGGGCTTGAGTTTTCAGAGAAACTGAGTAACATAGGGCACCATCTTGGTTCAATATACAAGGCAATATCCACCTTATTCCTACGCCCCATGATGCTTTGCGCGAATTATGTGAACGACTTCCGCTGAAAGTCAGAACCGGCACTTTTGTTACACGCTAGCAACGCGCTAACCGGTTTTCGTCAGAGGTTTTAGGTCATAAAATATGTGGGAACACAAACTATCACAACTCAAATGTAGAGATATTGTTTTACCGCTACCTACAGCTGTTGAGGGGTGGGAGGACGACTTGAAGAAGTGGCCGAAAATAACGTACACTAGCATGTTTAGCTACTAGCATACTTAGCTACTTTGACAGTTGCTTCAGATGGCGAAGCGATGAGCAATCTGAAAAGCTCTGAAGCTTATTAGTATCTTCACATTAACAAGGTTGGTCCTGTTATGTTAAGAGAGGTGGGACACTTTATTTAAACAAACATAAAGCCCAGTCTAAGCATTAAAACTCCACATCACCAGGTCCAGCTAACAATGATGTTGCTTTGGACTTTTGAGCTGCAAGATGTTTATCTGGACACCAACTGAGCACCTGGAGCTTGACATTTCTTTTGACAAAGACTTTACTGATTCACAAATGAAGCACCTTGAGAACTTTTAATAAAATACAGTAAATGAAAACAAATAATGAAATAGACAGGAAACGATCTTTAAAAACTTGATAATGACAAAAGTGACATTTAGATAGAAACAGTAGTTTAATCCAAAATTAACTGATATAGTGCACACAAAAACCTAACCTTGTAAGAAGGTTAACAGTCAACTATTGTACATAACAAATTAATCATTTTAGCAAATACTTTTCTAATGTAATATAGTTAACATATCCTTTAAAAAAACATGTTAAGAGTTGTGTTACGTTTACAGTAAGTACACCAGTACTGTACATGTTTGAGAAAAATGTTTACATTTAATGTCTTCTCACTTCTCACTTGAAATAAGCTGGCATCCTTTGCGTGTGAATGCTGGAATGATTAAATTGACACCATAGCTCTTGCAGCAGGTCCCTCACTGTGAAACCACGATCACCCATCACCTCATCTCCAGCACGCAGATAGTCCAGAAACCCAGAGTTCTGTGTTATATACCTGTCACTGCATTTACCACCATAAGCATCTGAAATAAACATGATTATTCCAGAGGGAGAAACAGCCAATAAATATTTCACAGTGTTATTTGCATGTATGATTCACTTCTGGAGTCCAAGTTTTTAGCTTTCTGCAAAACATGTTGCTTTAATTGTTTCACGGGGCAACCATAGAATAAGGTTGTTGGTTTGTTCTGACATTATGTCAATCCACATTCCAACAGTCATGCTGCATGTGACTGGTGGTGTTGAGCAGCTCCACACTCTCATCAAGCCCATCTGAAAGTAAAAGTACAGTATACAAACATTAGGGTTCATTTATGAACACACACACACACACACCTATATTATATATATATATATATATATATATATATATATATATATATATATATATATATATATATATATATATATATATATATATATATATATATATATATATATATATATATATATATTATATATATATATATATATATTATATATATATATATATATATATATATATATATCAGTGGTGGACCCTCAGGGCCTGCAAGGCCTTCAGAGAAGGCCTTAAAATTATTTAAAATTAAAATTAAAAATTAATATTTTTTATTTTTATTATATTTTGTCCATGAATACGTATTAAATAATCCCAAATGGTCTGACCGCTTACTTTCATTGCTACCTCCCTGTTTGCTCTGCTTCCAGAGTGTATTTTAATATTTAAGCCTTTAACCAATCACATTTTAGCCACTACTTGTTGCTAGGTAGATTAGAAGCCTTCACTCGCAGCTCTGCTTCTCACTGCAGCGCTATCCAAGCTGTTGCTTCAACCAATCAGATTTTGAGTTGGCGAGACCTGATGCTAAACGCGTCACCAAGAGTATTCACCGCAACCAACACGGAAATGTCAGCTATTCACCCGTTTTGATTGGATAGTCAACGTGTGACGTCACACCCGCGGCGCGGAAGTTGATAGTCGGTTCGGGCTGGCCAGAGGCTCTGGGGCTGGCCATTAAAATACAGTAAGCTTTTTCGCTATTTTTTTTTAGAATCCAAGTAGGTTTTTACAGTTTTGCAATGGTCCAAACTTGCTGTGTTATTGGATGTAATGTCCGGTCACACGACCTGAAAGGTAGAAAGAGAGAAAACGGACTTTGTTTACTGTTTGCTGCACCGTAGTGAAGTTAGTTTCAAGTTGGACGTTGGATATTAAAGCTCCGTGTCAGCGTGTCTTCAGCGCTGCGTTGCTTCGTCCAACTTCAAACTAACTTTACCGCGGTGTTTGCTGCTGGAAACAACGCGAAGTAGGAGCTCCTGATTCAGCTGTGACACATCATGGTACAACTTTCTGCATGTCCCAAAATAACTGCTAGTTTGTTCCACACACTCTGGTGAGTTTTGTTATATTATTTATAGATAATTATTGTTTGAATTGATTGTTTGAATTTATTTTGTTTTAAGAAGGAGCAAATATGATTTTTTTTCATCTGTTGCTACCTTTCATTTTATATGTTGTTTTTTTCCCTTTCATATATCTGTAAATTGTCAGAGTCAGTCAGAGTCAGAGAGTCTTTATTGTCATTTGCACCGCATGTGGTACATGTGATGAAAACGAGATTATGTACACAGGGTCCCAGTTACATCCAACAACAAAATGCAAGAGAAAAACAGTAATAACATCTAGGATTAACTAAGAAAAACATCAACTATAAATACACTAAGCCCTAATGTAGTAGAAAAACATCATTATATATAAACAGCAGCACGAACATGAGTCTGTATGAGCAGATGGTCACAGATGAACACAGCAACAAGAAAACAGATCAGCATCAGCATGATGTGATATTTCACAGTGATTATTCTTATTATTTATTAATTCATGAGTCTAACAGCCTCAGGGTAGAAGCTGTTCCTCAGTCTAGTGGTTCTACATTTGATGCTCCTCAACCTATGTCCTGAGGGGAGTGGGGCAAAGAGTGTGTGTGCTGGGTGAGTGAGGTCTTTCATGATGCAGGTGTCTCTTTTCCTGCATCTCGAAGTGTAAATGTCTGTGATGGTGGGGAGACTGACTCCAACATCTTCTGTGCAGCCTTCACCACTCTCTGCAGAGCTTTTCTCTCTGCAACTGTGCAGCCTCCATGCCACACGTTGATGCTGGAGCACAGGATGCTCTCCACTGCACACCTGTAGAAGGAGGTGAGGACTGGGCTGCTCAGACCAGCTCGTCTCAGCCGTCTGAGGAAGTAGAGTCTCTGATGACCTTTCTTGATCAGGCTGGTGGTGTTGTTGCTCCAGCTGAGGTTATCATTCATGTGTACACCCAAGTATTTGTAGCTGGAGACCACTTCCACCACTGATCCACCTATGTTCAGAACGCAGCTGCCCGATTTTTAACCAGCACACGCAAAAGAGAGCACATTACACCAGTCTTGGCCTCCCTTCACTGGCTACCGGTTCATCTTCGAATCCAATTCAAAATTCTCATGTATGTCTACAAATCGCTGAACAGTCTCGCCCCCGCCTATCTCTCGGATCTGATACACCCATATGTCCCTCCACGTGCTTTGAGGTCAGAGGATCAGGTACTCTTAATAGTTCCAGAAACTCGCCTTAAGCGCAGGGGTGACAGGGCGTTCTCTGTAGCAGGACCAAGACTCTGGAACGAGTTACCGCTGCTCATCAAACAGGCCCCCTCCCTCTCGGTTTTCAAATCCCGGTTAAAAACTCACTACTACTCCATTGCTTTCAATGCCAGCTGATTTGTATTGGATCGTTTGATTTATGATCTGCAATGTTTTTATGTTTTTCGTGTTGTACTTCATTGTCTGTGTTGCCTGTTGCGTGTTTGTTTGTCCAGCACTTTGGTGTGGACTTGTTCCTGTTTAAAGTGCTTTATAAATAAAATGGTATGGTATGGTATGGTATGTTCAGTGGGGTGTGTGTTTGTTTGTTTCTTCTGAAGTCCACAATCATCTCCTTTGTCTTCTTCACATTCATGTGAAGATTATTCTCTTTGCACCAGCTCTCCAGATGTTCCACCTCCTGCCTGTAGCTGGACTCATCATTGTTTGTGATGCATCCCACCACCGCTGTATCATCTGCAAACTTAACAATATGACAGCCTGGATGGGTAGCTGCACAATCATATGTGAGCAGAGTGAACAGAAGAGGGCTCAGCACATATCCTTGGGGAGAGCCAGTGCTGAGGGTTATGGTGGAGGAGGAGAAGTTGTGGATCTTCACGGACTGTGGTCTGTTTGTTAAGAAGTCTAGTACCCAGTTACAAATGGAGGGGCTTAGTCCAAGTGTGGATAGTTTGTCTATCAGAGTTTGGGGGATCATGGTGTTGAAGGCAGATGTGAAGTCCACAAAGAGCATATGGACGTAGGAGTCCTTCTGATCCAGGTAGAAATTGTATTTGTGTTTAAAAAAAAACTCAATTTCAAAGGTTCAACTAACATTTTTTATTTTTATTTTATTTTATTTATTCATTTTATAATTTTATAATACATTATGTGTCCTGTTCAGCCTTTTTGCCATCTTTTTATTGTCTCACACAAAACTCTGTCTAATATCAGACAAGATCATAACAGAAGTTGAGACCTCAAATTATTACCTGGGGATATTAAATATTTATTATCAATTATTAATATAATATTAAAGACAGTGTAATAACAAATAATCAGCATTTTTGGTGAGTAAAATGTTGTTATATTCCTAAATAATATTGCAGTTTTATCAGGTTATTTTTTATGCTTTTTTTATGTGTGTCGCAGCTGTACCTGTAGTAGAAGTTTATAGCCATAAAATAGTTATTGAGGCTTGGATTGATTCAGACGGAGCACTACTGAAGGCCTAGGTGTGAAATGCACGGCCCGCCACTGATATATATATATATATATATATATATATATATATATATATATATATATATATATATATATATATATATATATATATATATATATATATATATATATATATATATATATATATATATATATATATATATATATATTAGTGCTGGGAAAAGATTAAAAATTTTAATCTGATTAATCACACTCTGGGGACTGTGATTAATCAGATTAATCACAATGCTTACCGGTAACTTTGTATGCTTGAAATGTAAGTATGACGGTGTTCAATAAAATGTTGAAGAAAACGTTTTATTGTCTCAAACCTGTTTTTCATACTCTGCAAGGTTTAAAGAAGTAATGTTTCAAACAATTTATAACATGTAAACAATAGAGTAAGCCCACAATATACATATATAGAAAAACATTTTTTCTGCATTTCAATTGAACCTAAAGTCCACTTGTGTAACATATTTACAGTCACATTTATCGTAACGTACTCAACCTTCAACCAGTCACTTAGGCAGACTAACTTGTTAACATTTTCAGATGACAGCGCTAAACTTTTTTTCTGCATTTCAAATGAACCTAAAGTCCACTTGTGTAACATATTTACAGTCACATTTATTGTAACCTCAGTTGCACGGGAGGCGAGCTGCTCTCTTCTTCTGCTGGCGGTTGGCAAACGACTTTAAGCGCATTACTGCCCCCACTAGACTGAAAGCGAGATTAATCTTCATTTTTATAATATTAACTGATTAATCATTTTACATTAATCTCATGAGTTAACGCTTTAACTTTCCCAGCATTAATATATATATATATATATATATATATATATATATATATATATATATATATATATATATATATATATATATATATATATATATATATATATATATATATATATAGATATATATATATATTATATATATATATAATATATATATATATATATATATATATATAGATATATAGATAGATATGTATAAATAAACGCACACACAGCATACATATATAGGTGCGTGTGTTTATTTGCCAGTTATGAACGAAAATATTAGTATAATTTAATTACTGACTACATAAAATCATAACACTAAAAGCTGTCTCTTAAATCATACCTGGTGTTCTCGATCCTCTGGAGGATACGGTGACTTTTTTCAGGTGGTTTCTCGTAGCCCAGCCACAAAGAAGGATGCGGGTTTTTCTTATCGGAGCATGTTCAACACACACTAGTTGCAGCCACAAATTCAGCTTCGTCTGATTATTCGTACAGCCACGAACAGCGCAACAGGTACCCGAGCTCCACAAGACATCTTCGTGACAATATTAGCTCAAAATAACAGAAAACAGAACTTTAACAGAACTTCTACGATGCGCGCAGATTAGCAAGCAAACAACGAGGAGCCAATGCAAAAATTCTACTTCCGGGGTCAAACGGAAGTACGACACATTATCGCTTCTACAGTGACACCCCCAAGAATAAGGTGGATACAAGGCAGGTTCAATACACAAGCTAGTTAGATGAGGCGGCCATTTTGGATCAAACTAGCTAATTAGTTGAGGTGGCCATTTTGAATCAACCAAGCTCATTAGGTAAGGCGGCCATTTTGAATCAGGGCGCCATCTTGGTTCAATATACAAGGCAATATACAAGGCAGGTTCAAAACACAAGCTACTTAGGTGAGACGGCCATTTTGAATCAAACTAGCTAATTAGGTGAGGCGGCCATTTTGAATCAAACAAGTTACTTAGGTGAGATAGCCATTTTGAATGAAACAAGTTACTTAGGTGAGGCGTCCATTTTGAATCAAACAAGTTACTTAGGTGAGGTGGCCATTTTGAATCAAACAAGCTACTTAGGTGAGACAGCCATTTTGAATCAAACAAGCTACTTAGGTGAGGCTACAATTTTGAATCAAACAAGCTACTTAGGTGAGACGGCCATTTTGAATCAAACAAGCTACTTAGGTGAGACGGCCATTTTGAATCAAACAAGCTACTTAGGTGAGACGGCATTTTGAATCAAACAAGTTACTTAGGTGAGTCGGCCATTTTGAATCAAACCAGCTAATTAGGTGTTTCGGCCATTTTGAATCAAACCAGCTAATTATGTTAGTCGGCCATTTTGAATCAAACCAGCTAATTAGGTGAGTCGACCATTTTGAATCAAACCAGCTAATTAGGTGAGTCGGCCATTTTGAATCAAACCAGCTAATTAGGTGAGTCGACCATTTTCAATCACAGAAGCTAATTAGGTGAGTCGGCCATTTTGAATCAAACCAGTTAATTAGGTGAGTCGGCTATTTTGAATTATACATGCTTATTAGGTGAGTCTGCCATTTTGAATCAAACTAGCTAATTAGTTGAGGTGGCAATTTTGAATTATACATGCTAATTAGGTGAGTCGGCCATTTTGAATCAAACTAGCTAATTAGGTGAGTTGGCCTTTTTGATTCAAATGAATTAATTGGGTGAGTCGGCCATTTTGAATTAAACAAGCTCATTAGGTGACGGGACCATTTTGAATCAAACTAGATATTTAGGTGAGTCGGCCATTTTGCATCAAACTTTTTAATTAGGTGAGTCTGCCATTTTGAATCAAACAACCTCATTAGGTGAGGCGGCCATTTTTAATCAAACAAGATCATTAGGTGAGTCAGTCATTTTGAATCAAAGAAGCGCATTAGGTGTGGTGCCATTTTGAATCAAACAAGCTCATTAGGTGAGGTGGCCATTTTGATTTAAACAAGTAAATTAGGTGAGTCTGCCATTTTGAATCAAACTAGCTAATTAGGTAAGGTGGCCATTTTGAATCAAACTAGCTAATTAGGTGAGTCGGCCTTTTTGAATAAAACTAGCTAATTAGGTGAGTCGGCCATTTTGAGTCAAACTAGATAATTAGGTGAGTCGGCCATTTTGAATCAAACTAGCTAATTAGGTGAGTCGGCCATTTTGAATCAAACTAGCTAATTAGGTGAGTCGGCCATTTTG